>VUQR01017835.1:0-23713 GCA_015108515.1 Hemichromis elongatus | reverse complement strand
CACACACACACACACACACACATATATATATATATATATATACACACACACACACACAAACACTCATGCTGACTCACAAAGTCGACTTAATACCTGGCTTGACATCTACACTTTTACTTTATGGTTTCTAACCAGCAGTCGGTCTTCAGCCTCAACTGTTTGGCTGAAAGTCTCGACAAAATGAGCCTTCTCAAACTCAGCAGCCTGGGCAAGATCTGTGGCTCCAGTCACAGCAATGACATGATAGTTCTGGACCGCGTGAAGAGGAAGAACTCCGTCAGACGCATGTCGATAATTGAAGACGGTCAAATCGCAGAGGTTCTCTACCTGATCCCAAAGCAGTCCATCATGGAGCAGCTCCCGTTCCTCAACCCTAACGACTACATTCTCTGTGAAAAGCTGGCAGGTATACCTGCAGAGCTGTCAGGTAATGACTCGTTACTTCGTTAGGTGTTAGCTGGTGGTCTTATCTTTTGAAAAATGAGTTGCTGCTTGATATTTCACTCAAGTTTATAAGGTGGTAAGAAGTATGAGAAACAAACGCTAACATGGGCCTACAGTTTTTGTCAAAAGTTTACGTACTGTTTTGGGTGCTTTGAATGATCTGTTCTTTTTCCAAGAATTGCGTGTACAGGTTTGAATTGCTTTCAGATTTTCTTTAATCCACACAGGGTCAAAATTATAGGTACAGACATAAACCTCTAACCAATATTTAGTTAAATATCCCTTAGCAGGCTGTACGTTTAATCGGATGCTTCTGGTATCCATCAACAAACTTCTGGCTGAATATTTGGCAGAATAGGTAGAGGTATTTAAATCAGTGGATTTCTTTAAGCGTAGTTCGCCAATTGTTCATTGGGTTGAGGTCTGCATGTACTCATGATGACTGTATGCATTACAGTTTCAGACTGCACAACCATTGCTGTGTACATCGTTCAGTAAGAGTTTGAGAAAGCTGAAGAGGATTGAGCAGGATTGTGCTTTGACAGCTATATTTTTTGACACAAAGTGCAATAACACACACGTGTAAATATAATGCCAGCTCGCTATTTTGCTTTGCTGTTCATCACCAGATTAATTAATTTGTGATGTAAGAATTAAAGGTAAATGATCATTTAGTGATAACAACAGTATGAGAAGTGTCCCAGCTTATGAACAAGCAGGAGCATCAATAGAGACTCAATTATCAGTTTGAAATAGTTTGAATTCTCATCAAAATCATGATTTGCATTTGTTAGAGTTCAGAATTAATTCATGAGACCATTCTGCTTAATGATAAGCCGACGCTTTAGCCAGTATTTACTGTTTCGTCCATTTGTTTTTGAACAGTCATGCTTTTTTGTGTGGTTTTGACCCGTGTATACAACCACAGTTGATTTAAAACCGAATGATAAAGATGCGAATGAAATGCAGACTTTGAGCTTTAATTCAAAGGGTTAAACAAAAGTACGGCATTAGCTGTTTAGGAATCACAGACAGTTTCATTTTCATTTTTCCTTATTTTCAGAAAGACAGCAAAAACTTTTTGAGTGGCCAAATCAACAACGTGGCAGATTTTTTTTTATAAGGAATGAATGTACCGGCCAGCTCAGCAACACAAAAAAGGCCTAAAACATCCCAGAAGACAGTTAAAGTGCATAAAGACAGAATTATTAGTTGGTTTTAAAAAGGGATAAACATGTGAAGGTGAGTTTAGCCTTTGCCAGAAAACATCTAACAGACCTTGAACAGTTCTGGAAACAATATCTGGGCACGACTGTCTGCCAGCAGAAGCACGGGATCAGAGTTTAGTGATGATGTATCTGCTGACAGAAGAAGCAGGATAAACTCTGAAGTGTACAGAGCGATGCTCTCTGCTCGGTTTCAGACAAACGTTGTAAAATTATTTGGACGTTGCTTCACAGTGCAAAGGGTTAATGAGCCACGGCTTTTTTATTGAACTGCAAAAGCAACACAAGAGTTTCTCCGATGGCCAAGAACTCAGCCTGACAGAGCAGCTTTTCAGTTATTAAATACAAAACTGTACTAAAATTAAATTTAAAGTGTATACTTAACTTTGATCCTTTGAAAAAGAGTGACTATGTATTAAAATGACTGTAATCATGACAAAACAGCAAATGCAAAAGATCACATGGTGGTTTTGTAATTTAAAATCCACTGTGGTGGTGACAAAAAAATGCACTTTTGGCACTTTTTCTGAACACAGGAGCCAATTTAAAATAAACTTTTAGCCAAGCAGGCATGCACAGATCCCCCAGGATGGTTCAGTCCCAGCTGCTGCACCAGTGTGATCGCTTTTCTAAAACAATCATGTAATCCTGATACATGATTTTCTTCGCCGGTTATGTAATACCGATATAGAAGAATTTGTATATTTTTACCTATGAAAGAAAACCCAAACACGAATACTTCAGTGTATCAGCATTACATTTACACACACACACACACACTCCTGGCCTCTGTGTTGTGGAACCACCCCTTTCTCTTGGACCAGCAGTCCAGTTAGTGCCTCTCCTCACTCACGCTGTGAGCTCCAGCGCAGAAGGACAGAAACCATGAAACAGAAAGGTAGACTTTTTCAAGTGTCTTTGTATATGTGTGTGTGTGTGTGTGTGTGTGTAGAAATGAAATGTGTCTCCTTGTGCACATTTTTGGTTGTCTTACGGCTGTTTATGACTTGTTATCTTTGTTGAATCAAAGGTGTTGGTCGTGGTAGTAAAAATGAAAAATGTGACGTTTTCAATGCAGATACATTTATTCCTAAACACCTACATATATACCAGACAACACTGTGTAGGTGTGTGTTTGCTTTTGGTGGAATATGTGGTGTAAAAGCTTTTAAGACACTAAATTTGGTATTAAAAATGTGGTTGTCAAGTGGGGAAAAGTGCAAGTACGGCTGTTACAATAAATGTAGAACATGGTGCTGGGAAAGAACAGCATGTGATTTTAGAAATACCTCAGAATTAAGCGGCGATTAGGCCACTGTGTGGCAACGAGGAGCGCTCGTCTTTGTGACTAAAACGTGGAGGTGACTCTTTTCATAGTGATGGTCTTCTGCCTTCCACAGCAGCAACAAGAAACATCAATAAAGAATTTGAAGTCTTTCAACTAAATGAGATGTTGTTCGGATAATATTCTCACACATGGTGCACTCTACTCGAGAAAGTCCTGATGCTGCTTTGCTTCTACTGAACCAGAAGTATTTTGAAGGGTTACACTGATTTCACATCATAATAGTGTTTGAATCACAGCCTGAGTGCTTTAATAAAGCCTCTGTAGAGTGCAAGTAGGGTGCTTTTTAATTTATCTGCCCAAGATAATGATGGCATCACAATACAGTGCAAGAATTTATTTTGTAGTACTTGACAATGTCTCTGAATATGAAAAAACCTTTAAAAATCCAAATTAGAAAGGTAAATATTCCCAGCGTCAAAGTTTTATTTAGTTTTAATAATGTGTCACTTGAGTAGATCTCTGACCTACGGCAGAAACAGCTTGAAAGCTGAGCTTGAAAGTCATCGTCCGCTGTGATCACCTTTATTATTTAACACAATCTGAACTCTCTTAAGCATGTTTTCTCGTAATTTCTTTAAGTAGTCTTCAGGAAAGTTTCTCTGGGCTGTTTGAAGGACATTCAAAGCTCTTCTTTTTGTTTTATTCTCTGTTGAAATGATCCTGGGCTGGGCTCTGGGGAGGCCAATCCATGACTGAAGGTACTCCACTGTGTTTTTCTATACCTGAGTACAGTATACTTTTACTGTTGGCAGTGTGTTTGGGATCATTTTCATGCTGAAAAATGAGGCAGTTGCCACTCACAGGCTTTCCAAATGGTATTATAATTCCATCAGTTTTCATAAGATCTCCACCACCACTGGTTTACAGCTGTCTGGAGACACTCACTGTTGTACACGGTTGTATTATCATAATTCACCATTTTGGACTCATCACTCTATCAGAGCTGTTGTCTCAGATACTTTTCATTTGCTTTAGATAATGTTTTAGGCCTGCAACATCTTTTCTCCTCCGCTCATCCAGTTTCCTCAGTTTATTTAAAGTCACGCTGATATGCCAAGTTTCCAGCTAACATCTCTTTGGAAACCACGTTTACTGGTACAAAAATACTATTTTATGGCTTTCAAACTGTGTTACGTTTGGCATTTTTCACAGTTTCAGCTAAAGAAATGGGAAACACTTATGCATTCATGTTTTCAGTGATTTACAGGTCAGTGTTAAGTGGCTTAACAAAGTAAATAGACTTGTTTTAAAATGGTCAGGTAAACCGACGGGCCTGAAAAATGAGCCAATGTCCAAAGAAAACTGAAAGAGCTTCAAAAAGCCTGGAGAGCTATCATTCAAGACCACCTTAAAAATGTGACAAGAAAGTTTGACTCCTTGTAAAGTAATGAGCAGGGATGAAATGAGAAGAAATGAGATCTTTGCACATTATTTATTATCGTGCAAATTATATTTTAGTAAAAAACAAATTCAACATCAGGCATTAAGGTTACTTGGATGAACTCCAGAAGCTGATTTGGAAATGTATTTGTCTGATGATAGCGTTCTAAGAACTGCTGAAGTTTAAATCTTCTGATGACATTTTCCTCCTCCATGTCCATGTACATAAAAACTAAGCATACCAAAAATAGATGCTCCCATACTCCTCTCTCTTTCTGTCTCTCTCATACACACACACACACACACACACACAGATAGAGATTTTCATAGCTGAGGATAGTGGGCTCTGCACGATTAGCTGTTCGGCTCGGGTTTCTCTCCATTTGCTGTCTTTCTAAATCTACCATTTGCTAATACTTGACACATATCACATATCAGCTTCAGATTCTGGTAGAGATCAAGAAAGAGTGGGAGGGCATTAGAAACCTTTCCATCTTAGGGCTTCAATCCTTTTTGAGTTTTACCATTAAAACAAACGCGACAATTAAAAACACACAATAGGGTGTGTATACTTCATGTGCAGGATGACACCACACACAGTGCAGCATAATACAGCTAGGCCTGATCATATTTATCACCCAGTTTCCAACAAAAACAAAACTTTAAAGTATTTCTGACCTTGTTACAAGTGAACTGCCTGAATTTGTGCTGGCAGAACATCTCTGTCATTAACAAATGTCCGAGGCGCTCTTGGACAAAGACCTGTTTCAATAGTTGTTACAGTCCTATGCGCTAACTGATGGGCTACATTCCAACTAGGATCTGCTCTAACGCTCTAGATGTTTATGTTCAGCTTTTAGTCCATAGCTCTGGGATAATAGCTAAATAATTTACATAAACAAAGTGTCTGTACAATGAGCCTTAGGGATATAGTCCCTAAATTTCGCTTGTTGCCATAGTAAGATATCTCTCCTAGTGTGGGGACGGACCGGGGCCACATACCAGCCGTGCTTTACTCACTTCAGTAACATTCACAAGCCTGTGCAAAAAACATTTCACCTTCAAGTCTGCACAAATCTCTGTTTGAATCAAATACATTTAGACCCAGCTCATTGATTTTAGTGTGACTAATAGTACAGAGACAGATTTCCAGTTGATGAATTTAATAGGAGTATGTATGTGTGTGTCTTTTGGAGCACTGTTGACCTTTTGGTTGCCAGCAGTATATGAAAAATGAAATTCATGTGTCTATCTGTTTGTATGCTGGGTGTCCTCATACTGGATGACAGACTGCTCTCGACACAACACATTCTTTCCTCCCTCTCCTTAGATAATCACATTAAGGACGTTTCAAGTGGCAGTGATTAGATTGTACAGGCACGCTGGTGCTGCAAACACGAAAGATACAGAAAGAAAAAGAATCAGGTTACTTCTATTATCTTAAGCGTTATGGTAAAATAAAGGACAAAATTTTGCACAATGTCCACTGCTCTTGTAGGTTATGCCTACTACAAGTGTTGTAACATTAAAATTTCTATGTTTCCACAGGAAAATAAAACAGTTTTGTGCTGTTTGCTGACTTTTGTAAGATAATGTCCACCTGGACTACAGCCTGTATTCAATGTCTGTGCTCGTGAGCCAAAACATAGTGCACGTGTACCCCATTCTGAAAAAGTTGAGATGGTGTGAAAATGTAAAAAAAACCAACCCAGAATGCAATGATTCTGCAAGTCTCTTAAATCCGTATTTTATCCACAACATAGAAACATGTTATATGTTTAAACTGAGAAAATTGACCAATTAGCTCATGCTGAATTTGATGGCAGCAAAATATCTAAAACAAAAGTTGGGGCAGGGTCATGTTTTCCACTGTGTGGCATCACTTTTTTTTGTTTCATAAGGTGCCAAATGTTTTCAGCAGGTGAAAGGTCTGGACTGCACAGAGGGTTGAATGAAGCCATGTTGTTGTAATAGATGTTTAGCCTTTACTCGCTGAAATATGCAAAGCAGTCCCTGAAAAAGACATCGTCTGGTTGGTTTCTTCCAAGAAGAACTTCAAATTTTGAACTGTTAGACCACAAAGCAATTTTCTACTTTGCCTCATTTCATTTTAAATTTGATTTCCTACAGAAGACAGCTTTTTGGATCATGTTCATAAATGGCTTCTCATTTGGGTAATACACCCTTTAGCCTGCATTTGTGGATGGCACGGTGAGCTGTGTTTACAGACAAGTGATTTCTGGAAGTGTTCCTGAGCCCAAGCAGTGATGTCCGTAACAAAATCATGCCTGTTTTTACTGCAGTGCTGCCTGAGGGTTTAAAGATCATGCGCAACCAACACTTTCCAGCCTCGTCCCGTGCGCACAGAGATTTCTCCAAATTTTTCAAAACCTTTGATGATGTTGTGTAACGTGCATGATGAAATATTCAAAGTGTGCACAATTTTATGTTGAGGACCATTAGCTCTGCCTCTCTAAGATGCTCTTGTAACCCAGTCATGCTTCGTACTTTGTTGAGAAATGTTCTTAAAGACCTTTTTTTTAGTACCAACCTTCCAACTTTTTTACATGTTGCTACCATCAAAATCCAGATTTGTATAATACCTTTCATGAAATAGTACAATATTTCAGTTTAAACATCTGATATATTTCTTTGTTCTAATGTGAATAAAGTATAGGTTTATAATCTGCACAGCGTCTGAACCTTTCAGATTTGGGTTGTACGATCATCTCAGTAATGTAAAAGCTGAACTGACTGTTTGACGGGATTAACGTTCAGACAGAGCAGGATAAACTCCTCCTATGGATGAAAAATGATGATGACAAAATGATTGCTTTAAGGTGACGTAATGCTGATTGTCATGTAATGGTACTACAGGCGTGTACATTTGTGTACATATGCGGGTCACAGCGACACAATTTGTGTTTTAACTTCACTGGTTGCATGGCTCCAGAGAATTAGGTCTAAGCCACTGGTTCTAAATAAAAATGGGAAAATAGAGTGAAATTGGGGTGAATAAATATTTGTGTGGGGAAAAATAATTAAGTGTTCTCATGATAAACTTAATTTCCCTAAAATTGAACTCAATTTTGTTCTGATGCTAATGCTTAAAAAAAATTTGTATGTAATATGATTATAAATGGGAGCATTTAAACTAGTGGTTTGAGAACCACTGGTGTACACCATCCCAACACATACTGGACAAGGTGCTTTGATTTATGGTCCAATTACTTTTAAAAACACCTGCAAAACAAATGGCCATTCCTTTGGTCTCATCTTGAGCACCTATTAGTAAATGTGAGCATGCTAAGTTGCTAAACAGACTGTTGTGTCTGTCAAATTTTCCCTTACCAACATGATGAGGCAAATATTAGTTTACAAATAATTATGGAACGTTGCACCTTCACGGTAACACAAATCTGTTGCATACAGTAAACACAAGAGTTAGAGCAGTGTAGAGCAGCTAAATTATCTGACAAAAGCCAGTTAATCGACTGATCAAGACTTAACCGATTCATTTATATCTTGTGTTCCTGCAGTACTCCATACCCAGGATAGCTGCCACCCCTGCCCTCCAGCAGGGAAGAAAGTAATCTGCTGCTTCAGGTGTGGGGAGTCATGCAGAGGAGAGGTGCTGCGCGTTCAGAGCAGCTACTTTCACATAAGTTGCTTTACATGCAAAGGTGAGTGTTGATGGAAGGACACCGCCGCGCTGCTGTGACTGTCCTGGTAACGCAGCACTCGAGTTTTAGGCTGACAGAGGAATCTGTTTATAACAATGTTCCTGATTGTCATTTCCATTTCAGTCTGGCTTTGTCTAACCAGACAGTGATGCAATTTTCCCGAGGACAACAGGCCAGTAATTCTGCAGGCTATTGTGAGAACCACCTGGGTTGTCAAATGGCCAATCAGTGGTGTTACTCAGCTTCGTGGAAAACATGCAGTACTTCCTCTGCAAGCAATTGTCCCCACTAATAAGCTCTGACAAGCTTCTCGTGTTGTTGTCCTTTCATGTCATTGTGACGATGTTTACAGCGCAGGGGAAACAAAGAGACCTTCAGAGAAAAGAAGCTTGGAGTACGGAGAGACCAGGGCGAATGAATCAACATCTGATGGTCACAAATGTGTCTATTAGTGCTACACTGTAAAATGTTGCTGTTAAAATACACAACATTTTAAAGTAAAGTAACCACACACTGTTACTGTTATTGTTCCTCAGTCAGTCGTTTTTGAGTCTGTTGCTTGCAAAATCATAACACTACCTCATTTAGTGCACATATCTCATACAAAAATTCAAATGTCAGTATAAAATATTGCAGTAGTAGTGCAGAGGTAGTAACTCTGGTCAGCATCTATCCCAACACTTTCACATAAATCTTAATATTTATGTTAAAATAAATCTTGTGTCATTTCAGATGTCTTATGTTTAGCGTCTGATTGTATAAGATGTGTGATTTATTTTTCTGCTGTTTATGTGGCCAAGAACAGTGTTAAGCTCTCACTAACTTGGTGCCACTAAGTATAATAAAAATGCAGTAAATTAGGGCTGTCACAGTTTTGTGTAGGATTGTCATTATTTTTGTGCAAATTTACAGAAAACATCCTTCAAATACTGTAAGTTTCTATTGTTTAAAAAAATCCCTGCTTTGAACATGGAAGCAGGGACACGTTCAAAGATAGCTGGATTCAAAATAGCATAATTTGGAACTTGTTTACATTGTTAGAGAGAAGCAGGAGGACAGGAATAGAGCCGCACAAATCTGTCCTTGGCATTGTGTGCATTCTGTTGTGGCAGGCGCAGCAGGACAGGTTGGATGCTGCAGTATCAGATAACTAAGAACAAGCAGACAGACGACTCTATATATCGCCTGTAACCGATCAGTACACACGCACAATGTAGACAGATGTTTATATACACATAATGCGCAAAACCACAGAAACATTTCGGAAAGCCTTAAGAATCAGAGGGTCAGGGAGCAGAAATAGCATTTATTCAATGCTTTGTTAACTTCCTACTGCGACAACATCCAGAGTGAAGGTGACACTTTAGGTTAGCTGCGGTCTATAAAACTAAACTAAAGGGCAGCAGAGTAAACAAATGCACAAAGAGACAAAGGGAAAAGTGGGAAATGTTACTTTTTAGACCAACTTAAAGTGGCCACTTTAGGATCAAGGTTTAGTCAGCAACTAAATGCTCTATACCCGGATGGGTTTTGATGAAAAAAAAAAGTGTCTGCCATGAATAAAAGATAAATGGATCAGGGAAACAATGGGGTGAAGAAATAGAGCTGGTAATAATCCATCATTAGCTTTAACATCAGTAACTTGTAACATTCTATTGATATAAAATCTTATTACATTGATCAGATGTTTCTCTGAATGTGTCTCTGTGCAGTGTGTGGCTGTGACTTAGCTCAGAGTGGCTTCTTCATGAGGAATGGGGACTACCTCTGCCCGCTGGACTTCCAGCGCCTTCACGGCACAGCTTGCAACAGCTGTGGAGAATTCGTGGAGGGTGAGGTGGTCACGGTGTTGGGGAAGACCTACCACCCAGCCTGCTTTGTTTGCGCCATTTGCAAGTAATCTTAAAAAAAGATGATTGGGAGGTTTTAGTTATGCATAGACGTCTTGCACATCTGTGTTTTAAGCGTGTCTTTTACTTTGATTCTCAGACAGCCCTTTCCTGCTGGGGATTGTGTCACCTTCATTGGAAAAGACTGCCTCTGTCAGCGCTGTATGGAACCTGTGTCTCCGTCTCCAAATGCCACCAGCTATTCTAGCAGTAAGAGCATTTCTGGGTCCTCTCTAAGAAGTATTCATATCTAAATATTAAAAAATATATCAAAGGTTTTGATCCCTTGTAGTTTTAATAAGACAGCGGATTATACATTGAACATTGGCCAGCTGTGGGTCCTCTGCCAGCTGCCTGTTTATTTAGTTTATCCTGTCTTTAAAAGTCACTCAAGGTCAACATCTGTCAGCAAACTGGAAGGTTAAGTCTTCACTTTTTTGTAGGTGGCACATCTGACTCTCGTGTGCTTCTGTAGACTGAATTGGATAACAACAACAACAAGTATTTTGGATCATTTGTGAAATCTGCATGTCAGAGGGGAAACGAAATCACGAGTCTACAAAAATCATGTAGTAAGCCTTTTCTGTGTCTGGGTAATTTCACCTTTCTTATCACGGTGACGGCTACACAGTGTCACTAAATTCAGTCTAATACCCTCCTGCAGCTGCAGTGGATTTCTTTACAACCCTTTAAATTGATTTTCCTTCATGAATCCAGTCATCCTATTGTAAACCTGCCAATATGAAGCAGGAGATACGGTAAAACTTAACGTTTACCTCTACCTGACCTCATCTGTGTAGTGATTATAGTCAAATGAGGGATAAATACAGGATTCAGCCTCACAAAGCCTCTGGACTAAGAAGATCTCTCTGCAGGAGTGTACAGAAAGGTGCTATTTATTGGCAGAGATTCAACAGGCTGCAGGAAACATTACTTAGAGATGTTGCTCCATATTGACATGAGAGCATCACATAGTTACTGCTGATTTGTGGGATGTACAGCCATCATCTGAATTTCCCGTTCCATCCCAAAGGTGCTCTATTGGATTGGGATCCAGTGACTGTGGAGGTCATTTGACTACAGTGAACTTGTTGTCTATGTTCAAGAAATCAGATAGAAATGATATGAGCTCTGCTGTGTTATCCTGCTGGAGGCAGCTGTCAGAAGATGGGTAGACGGGCATTGGCCGGCAACAACACTCATGTAAAACAGCTGTGGTGTTTAAACAATACTCAGTTAGTACTAAGGGAGCCAAAGTGTGCCAAGAAAATATAGCACTAAAAAATCTAGGTACTGGTGCCTGCCTATAAGCACCAAGCAGTCCAGCCATTCTCCTCTGACCTCTGGCATCAGCAAGGCCATTATTTTTACTTTTTTACACCATTGTCTGTAAACCCCAGAGATGATTGTGTGGTGAATCCTAGCAGATGAGCAGTTTCTGAAATATCCTTTCCTCACTCTGATGCTCTGTTTGAACCTCAGCAGATTATCTTCGCCATCGTCTACATACTCTAAACGTCATTTGATCGGCTGATTAGATATTCGCTGAGCACGTCTAATAAACTGAGCAGCTGCCTTTTAAAGTGACCACTGGGTATAAATGCTTATGTTGTGTTTTCAGACTGCACTGGCTGTGGTAGAGACATCAAGAATGGACAGGTTCTATTAGCCCTCGGTGGCCAGTGGCACCTAGGCTGCTTCAAGTGTAAAACCTGCAGGAAAGTGCTGAGCGGAGAATATATCAGCAAGTAAATATAAATGTCTCACTCACTCACTCACTCACTCACTCACTCACTCACTCACTATCCTTTGTCTTCCTCTTTCTTAATCTTTTATTTCTTCATATGAGGAATACTGTTAAAACAATGATATAAAAAGTTCCACATGTGCATGGCTAAGAGTATGTCACGTGCATCTTTTAGGGATGGAGTTCCCTACTGCGAGACAGACTACCAGATTCAGTTCGGGGTAAAATGTGAAGCATGTCAGAAGTTTATAACTGGAAAACTCCTAGAGGTAAGAGAGATCTGCATTCAGCGAAGAGTCAGACCCCGGTTTTCATCTTTGTTTCTTTTTCTACTGCAGTTTTATTACAATCTTTAGTCTCAGAAGCCCTTCACAGATTTAAATTCCTATTAAATTCCTCTTTGTACTCCAAAGCTGCCTCTTTAATTTTGCTCAGTGTTCATGCAACGTCTTTCCCTGGAGCTGCTAGAAAGGTCTACACCTGTTTTGAATGTTATCCGTCTATGTAATGGCCATTATCATTTATTACTCCTAACAAGTGTCCTTCTTTGCTAACGACCGCACTCTAGGCTGTTAACACCTCATTTAGTCATTGGTCCAACTACACTGCTGGGCAGACGTAACCTGACGAACTGCAATGTGATTTCTGCAGCTGTTCATTTCATGCAGCTCCTGTACGTACGCAGTCTGTGAGCCACTTTTGTCTTGCTCATTATCTGACCTAGGCCGGGGACAGACATTATCACCCCAGCTGTGCAAGATGCAGCCAATGTGACAGGATGTTCACAGAAGGGGAAGAAATGTATGTGCAAGGTCAGTTTGAGATCGAAGCTTCTCTTTAAATATACAGCGTATCCTTTTGAGGCCAAGAAGCAGTTTTGGTCATTGATGAATGCATAAACACGGTCCTGTTGGTTATAAACAGTAAAACTCTTCTCATTTTGGTAAATGTCACAAAAATCAATTGTCCCTTCTTTCATAGGATCAGTAATTTGGCACCCAGACTGCAGAGAAACCAGCAGAATGGAGGACAGCTATAGGGTAAGACTTTGTTTTTACTCATTATTAAACATTTTAGAGGCAGTTTGAGAATTCGTATATATTTTTCTAATATAAGTGGAACTGATTTTACAAACTTACATAGCAACGACTTATTGCAGCCGTACATGGGGATTTCTTTACACGTTTTATTCCTCCTCAGGTCGGGAGACCTAAAACACCTTGTCTTGATTTCTTTTTCCCTCAACATGAACTGAAGGTTAATACCGCGAGCAGGTCTGCTGTTTGCAGTGAGCAGGCTGCGATCTCGTGATTCGACATTAACCACACGTGCTTGTTTCACAATGCAATATGACAGACACTTTGCACACCTGGCTGGTCAAATTAGAGCTTGTTGCCTTTGATTCGCAGTCCAAGATTCCCCTTTTATACATTTGATTTTTTTACATTGCACAATGACCACGAGGATCTTTAATAAGCTACTGCTTATGAATGAACTTTGTAGGCAGTATTGGATGCACAGATTAACACTTTTTTTTTTTTTGCTATCAGTGATTGTTGTGGCTATTAACCACACTGAAATTGGTTGGAAATCTCTTAATTAATCACATTACTTAGTTAAGTACCTCTATTGTACACTGGGTGTGCCATGCACTGCATTCCTGAAAGAAATGCTTGTGTGTGTGCATGTAAAGCTATGTGAAAGGCCACAGTCGACAGCAAAAAAAGGTACTATTTCTGAGTTAGCTGTTTCTGTTCTAACCAAATAATTACAGTTGCTTGTTTTTTTCCCTCATTCTCAGCGCACTAGATCATCATCTGAAAGCTCCTGTTCCAGGCCGGGCTCGTGCACTCCTGGCAGCCCAGGTCGAACAATCTGTGTAAGTTCACAGGCCAGCATTCGGTCGATGGTGTATGCTTCACCGTGGGTTAATCTGTGTTTGATCTATCCTTTATTTATACAGGGGAGTGGCACGGACACAGTTTCCCCTTTGCGAAAAAACTCATATTGATCTGAAATGTGGAGGAACACTTAGGAAATTAGAACATTAAAATCAGTAACATAATTCAGCAAGCGGTACCTTGACTGATCGGAACTAGTTTCTTGGTACTTGTTAGGCAAAATGTGATTTTAGTCGTGGCTGAATGATGAAGAATCTCAATGCATCCATAAATCTACTGAGAAAATGCATTCAGACCGACTTTGATCATAAAAACTGGTGCTTCTGCTATAATTCGTTTCCTCCACCCGGCTTCTTATGAAATAAACTTTACTCCCACCAAAACACCTCAGAATATAAGCCAATAACTACCTCTGCTATGCACAAAAACCTGGAAATCATGTTGCATGCTGAAGCAGAAAAACTGGATTTCATAATAGGCTAAAGGAATCCGCTCACCTCATGTGGCAAAATCACGGGATTAAAGTTTAATTCCTCCCTGATATGATGTAATAAGAGACCTTTGACCTTTCACAAGACCTAATCTGTTGTGTCTACTCCTTGTGCTACTCCTTCTCCTCTCCTCTCCTCTCCTCTCCTGCTCCCAGGCCAAAGTAGATAATGAGATCATTGATTACAGAGACTTAGCAGCAATTCCCAGAGTCAAGGCTATATACGATATTGAGTATCCCGATATGATATCTTATAAGTCTGTGAATGACAACCCCTCTACTTTGGATGAGAAAGGAAACACACAAGACAGCCAAAGAGTCCAAAAAAGTCCTGCAGAGGTAATTTCATCCAACACTCCAACTTGTGTCAAGCGACATGTTTGTGTCTTGATTTTATTTAGGAGTCTAATCAAGTAAAGTCTTGTATTTATCACAGAAAATAAAAACATATTGTTATAAAAAAGTTGTTTTGAAAGTAAATTCTTTAGAGTGACAGATCACCCCAAAAGGAAATATATATGCCATTATTTTTGTGGAATGTGGAGCTATTTATCTATTTAGTCAGTTTCACTGTCCTAAAGGAAGCGTGCTGTGAAGAGAGGCGGATGTTCATGACAGTGGCAGCATTAATGGTGTCTCTCTGGGCTTAGCTGTAATGTGAGGTAACTGCACGCTTCCTTTGGCAGGTGGAGTCAGAGTTCCCACATTAAACTGCTTAAAATTAAATCCGTGGAGTTACTGATGCTGAGTATTTCAAGCTTTTTTTGGTGCTTGCCATTTAGTACAATCGTATTCAAAAGAAGCCATTTCTACAAAACTTGGCAGCTAACATCAGAACAGTGGAAGTGGATAAAAAGCGCCACAGGCCAGAAGAGAAGCCACGTACATTTCTGTGAATTGTCCCTTAAAGTGTGTTTTGAAGCAAGACTGCTTCAAGATTGAATTTTTACATTAGAAGAAGTACCAGCCCAAATCATTACAAGCATGCAGAATACTTCTATGAACTGTGGTTTGCACTTAATGAATTTGATTGATGGCGTAATGCATAACGACAGAGAGAGAGCATGCAGTTGCGGTTTTCAATCGCATCCTTGTGTTTGCAACTTCTCATTATATTTCTGCCTTCATGTAAAAACTAACAACTCCAGGTTCAGTGAGTTTTACGATTTAGATGAATGAACAATCTCCAATTTGCATAAACATTCATGGTCAATCGTTTAAACATATAATGAGTTCTGTGAAATTTTAGCTTCATATATCAAACATTTTTTAAAGAGGTCCATCGATCCACTGTCATGTGCTTATCTCACATAGAAATCTGAGCCATTGTTTGAACATGAATCTCTCAACAGCTTTTAAAGATAGAAGCCTGGAATTTTCACTGGTCTCGCTTACCATCACAACGAACCCGAATCTGTAACTTGGGACAGATAGAGCAAAAAATACAGACTAATTAAAATATAAAATAAAATAACAAATAAAACACAGAAATATCTGTTAACATGAAATACTTAGTCTTAAAAATGGGAATGACCCATATGTTGTGTTATCTTCTATTTAACATGTACTACATAATTCGGTGAATGCACTGATTTTTCTTCTTTTCTTCGTCTGATTTAGTCACCAGAAATCAAAATTGAACCAACGAAGGTAAAAAGAACCTTTTTACTTCACTTAGAACTTAAATTAGAATAAATTAAATTATAAATTAAAATTTCAATCTATTTATTTTCACATCTATTCTCTGCTGGTTTTATGTTTCCTCTCCCCAGGACAGTTTTGAAATAAGAACACGTGCACCAAAATCTACAAGCCAGGGATCTTTCGGACTTCATTCAATGTACCATCGTCATAGCTACACTCCATCTTCGTCCAGATCACCACAACACTTCCACCGACCAGGTGAGTTAAGCACAAAAGAAACATCCAAACACTCTGTTTTAACTATATGAAACACATCCCATGTTCACATGTTCTCTGTTTTACCACCACAACTCCTCCTGTCTGCACTTCCTGAAATCCAAAGGGTTCCCCCGTTCTTCCTCTTTATTCTGTGGCAACACTGGCACTTCCCCTCCTTCTCTTTTATATCACACTTATAGCTCTCAAAGCAAAGGTAAGAGCCCTGCTTCTGTGCCACCCTCTTTAACGCTTCTCCCCTATTACTGTGTAAAATTGCATTTTGTATTCCTTATTAACCCAAATTATTTAATGGTGAACGCAGCACTGGATTTAGTCTGGATGAAGACTGAAACACACAAATAATACCAACCACCTAGCACACATGGAGCGTTATGGTACTGAGATGTGGTTCACATGTGCCACCTAGTGGTCAAAATTCAGAACTTACATTCTGCCTGTTTTAATTCATTATTTTAAAATGGCTTTGATTGATTAAATAAATAAATATTTCAGTGTCTCTTTTCAACTTCACACACAACTTCCTGTGCAGCTGTGGTTATTTATAGCAGCGCTGTGCTGCTTTGGGTGAAGCGGGAACGAAACATGCCAAGCTTTGATCAATCATCACTGGTGTGTGTTTTTGCTGTGGAAGATTACAAACTAACTAACTGCCTTTAAGACACGATTTTTGCAGATTTCATTGTTTGAAATGCTTCCTGATTTTGAAGGTTTATTTTTTCCAATTTCAAGCAAGAAGCTACTGTAAGGTAGCCCTTTAATACTAGCTGTTTAAAACAATGAGAACACAAGAGGAATACTTTGACAGCCCTCTTCCAGAGACATACATTTATACGAATCTAATGTTTCTACTATGCATTAGTTAAAAATTAAGTATCTGCTAACACTGCATTCTTTTCTGACAGCAGATGAAAGTTTCAACGTGTACAGAAGGGCCCCAATTTATAAACAGCAAGGTAAAGTATTTAAACCTGATATAAATTATGCTTAAATCAGTTGTTGTGAGTATGCATTTAAGCTAAAGAAACAAGTTTCATCAAGCCCTAAAGATCAGTAAGTCTATTTCGGGCTAAGATCCCAGTCTGAGTATAAATCGCCTCGTGATGAGCTTATCTGTATGCTTTCACATAGATCCAAATTCCTCGACATCCCCAGCATCCTCTCTGCCCGGTCCGAACAGCCTCAGCCCGGTAGGACTATGGAAACATTGCATAAGCCTGTTAAATGACATTCCTCTAATTGGTGAATTAATTAGATACGCCGTTTGATTAAGCTTTGGTTTTAAGTCAAATTAAATCAGACACAACCAGCAATTATGATCTTTTTTTAAAGCGTGCATCTTCGTTTGTTTTGAGAGGCACATCCACAAACAAACATACAGTTTTGTACAAAGTATATTTATTTTTAATGCTTTTTTATTTGATATATGTGGAAGCTAAATAAAGACTCGAGAAAAGGTTATAATATTAATATTGTGAAAACTTTGTTTTCATGTGTTTTCTAAGTCATGGCCAGCTGATTTCTCCCAGTACCATGACGACAGATGCAGAGGTATCCATGTAGACATCCATGTGGTTCATTACTATTTTAACTAGCAATAAAATGAAATTAATTACATTTTGTTTGGGATTTATTCTCTTTCAGACTTCAGGGTATGTGAGAGTAACTGAATGGAGTTGGTATTCGAGTCACTCCCGGTTCCCTGTTTGGTTTGTGGCATATTTTTTAAAGAACTGGCCTAACTAATTGTGTGAATATATCTTTATTAACTCATATTTATACATAACCCGCTCTTTAATCATGCATATATTCAGCTTTACTTGCATTTATCTGGAAATAATCATCAAGTCTTTGATCAGGTCACGATATTTTCCAATTGCATGTGTTTGCTTCATTTTGTAGCTCATCTATGACCATCAGTACCCATTAGCACAAATGGAGAGAGGAGTGTCTATGCCTAATTTGTTGGAACCAAATGCAAGTATTATATTTTTTTAATTTTTTTAATATAATTCACATATCACATAAGATTTTTAGTAGAAGCACCTATAATGCAAATTCCAAAATAGTAAGTTAGCTTGTTCTTGAGTTATTGCACTCACAAACTTGGGTCTCCATTTACCCTTTTACGACTGAGGGATATAGCGTCTGGTTCCATAGCAGGTCCTGAAATTATGTAAATACAACCTCAGCTGAACAGCTACACGACACATTACACCATGCTTAGCAGCATAACTTAAAGTTGTTGGACAGATGGCTTCACATTTGATTTTACAATACTTTGGGATAAAGAGGGGTTGATGGTCGTCTCAGTGACTGCTATGCCCCAAGCATGGCACACTGCATTACAGCCACACATCTCCACTTTGGATTCGTCTGCCCAAAGGACATTGTCCAGGTGTCTTGTGGTTTGTTCAGATGCAACTTTGCAAACCTGAGATGTGTTTAGATAAAAGACACAACCCTTCCAAACAGCATGGACTTGTTGAGTTGTTTTCTAATTGTACTGACATGAACTCAAACATTTAACACACTTGAATGCTTCAGACCAACAAGCTGCCAAAACGTCTGCTTTTATGCAACAACATTTGTTGATGATCAGTTAACAACTGTTACTTACCCACTAAATTTCTATGGAAGCAGTAAGGGTGGACTTGTTTTCTTACACACACTGCTTCTGCACTTTGGCTTAGTTTATGTTAAACAATGAAACTGTGGTACATGTCATGTATTTTTCTTCATCTTAAGTTGTATTTACCAAATTTTAAGACCTGATGAGGTCGTGTAGATTTAACTTAAGAAACATTCTCAATTGGTTTTTATTTGTTTGTCAAGATCTATCCATATGAAATGCTCACAGTTAGTAACAGAGGACGAGTGAAGCTTCCCAGGGATGTTGACAGAACAAGACTTGAGGTGTGGATTAAATGGTTTTCTTTAAAAAAAAAAAAAAAGTTATTAGTTTTACTTAAATCTAATGTTTGAGCTTTACTTTATATAAGAAATAATCAGACAGAATTACTCTACAACTTTATCCACAGAAACATTGATTTCACCCTGCTTTCTTTTTGCAGCATCACCTATCCCCAGAATCATTCCTCCAGATCTTTGGAATGGATATTCAAGAATTTGACAGACTTCCACTTTGGAAACGTAACGACATGAAGAAGAAGGCCGATCTTTTCTAATGAATGGTTTAATGCTGTGAATATGTGATACATGTGAACCTGCATGTTTATTCCTATGTAAAAAAAAATTCTGGCACAGAAATATGAAATTGTTCCCTGTAAACAGGACAAATCAAAATTATCCTTGGACACTGTATCTTTTTACCTTCTTTGACATGTTCATAGGTTATTGTAAAGAATAATAGCCTAGTTAAAATTATAATATCCTTAAACATGAGCTTAACCTTATTTATTTGTGTTTCCAAAGCCAGCCGTGTATCCTCTAGATTCCCCGTTTATATTGAACAACTCCATATTTTTATTCTTGGACTCTACTAGAGCAGCTGTTCATGATTCACGCTTCTAAATAATCTTCCTTTCTCTCTCCTTTGAGACAACTTTCTTCTGGTTCGCTGATGTCCTCACATACAGATTTGTGCCTGAGATGACAATAATATTAATATCCACCCTTCCCTCCCAACATGATACAGAGCCAAGGGTAGAAAAGTCACTATCAGTGTTTAGCGGTCTAAAGCCTGAGCTTCCGACGCATACGTATTATCGCTTGCATCATTTGAAACCATGGCCTTGTTTAACATGAGCATGCACCATTGTAACTATATGTAACACTATATGGACAATAGTATTGGACCATGCCTCTAGGATCACTGAATTTAAGTGTACTGTAATTGGATGCCACTGTTGCACAAAGTAAATTTGTGAAAAGCCTTTCCTTCTATATGTTCAGTGATCAGCTCTGAGACATTTTATCGCTACACTCAGCAGGCACTTTTTTATAGCCGCTCAGCTTGAACTTTAGCAGGTCATCTTCACCATGTTTACATGCCTAAATGCACCATGTTGAGATCATGTGATTGGCTGATTAAATATTTGTGTTAGAAGAACAAATGTACCTAACAAAGTTGCTGGTGAGTATAGAAGTAAAACATAAGTTTGCTGGTGAAAGAAACTGAATATGATGATGATGTTGATGATGATGATGATGATGATGATGATGATGACATTTTTTCCTATTATGTTTATAACTGTTTCATGCCCAGTGATATAACAGAAGTACTGACATGCTGCAGGAATTCCTCAGACCTTTATGTAACCCTTTATGTAAATCCCATAATTTTGTAGTGGCTACTTGTTAACTGTTAAAATCAAGCTCATAATAAAAAGTCACTGGTGCACCGTGAGCAAGTAGCCTGAGATGAATATAAGTTTAGTTTCAAAAGAAATCTCTACAGTCTTCTTGCTTCTTTTATTCCACAGCAAGTAAGCAAACAAAGAAGAGTCTGTCACTCTTCAGTTTACTTCAGTTTATGTTCTTCAGTGTTGACGACATAACAAAAACCAAAGGGAGACAATATTTACACACCAGGTAAGGAAGATGGGAAACACAGCTGAATAACGAGACAACAAAACCAAAAACAACACACATGAGACGAGGGACTATCATAATTAAACAGGAAATATACGTTTGACATGTTGACATCAGGGAGTCCACTGTCAGGAGCCATAAGTAATATTAGTAACCACACTAGCGCCATCTCTGTACTAATGAGTTCTGAAACCTGACTGAACTCTTCAAATAAGCCTTTCCTCTGTAGATGATCTGTTAGCTGTTTTACAACTACTCAAGAATTTTTGATATAAAATTTAAACAGCTTAGTCAAGTAAAGTTTAATTACTACCACATTAAAAGCATGTGGTACAGAGACAGGTAATAAAGACAGCTTACTCAAATTCAAGAAAGAAGCATTAATTAATGGTAAGACCTTTTTAAGCAGTCTTGTAGGAATGGGGTCTAAGAGACGGATTGATCGTCTGGAGGAAGTAATTATTGAAGTTGACTTAAAGAGAACATACTTCTTCCGCATCTCTTTTCATGCTGCTTAAAAACCAAAGGTCTTGCCAGATGGTGGTAGTACGCTTGCCTAGATATCGGAGGTCATAATTCCCTCTCATTTTCTTTTTCAGTCTTTGCATTTTTTTCCCTTCTTTGCTATTTCAGTTTCCATATTCATTAAAAAAATACTTTTAATTGTAAAAATTCTTAAAATTCTTATTCTTTACTTCTTTTGTGAGTAGGATTCTTATTCTTTGAATCCAATTCAAAAAAGTCAGTTTGCACATGTAATGTTGATCTTATGCAGAACTCTCTTGTCATTAGGCTCTTACATCACTTTTTATGCCTTTTCAGAGCCCGTTAGTAAGTCAGATTCCAGTCAGTGGGGCTTCCAAATTGGGGGTTGTCACATTGGTCATGAAGTCTTCAGATATTTAGTGCTTTGCTAATTTAAAAAAAAAATGTTTTTTTACTTTTTACCTTTTAAAAAGGCATTTTAAACTTCTACGCTGCTATTATCACTATGGTGAAGCTATGGTCGGCTGGAGTAAACAGAGAAGACGGGACTCTTCCATTCAGCAGCTCTGTGCCTGAGCATGGACTTTTGTCTATAGCCATAACTATGCAAGACGTTTCAAGGCAACAATGTTTATTCAGTTTATTCACCGCACTCGAGCTTGCATCACCAAGATGTTCAGCATCAACTTACAAGTCTACAACATGTCTCAGAGAAAACAGGACAAAAGAAAGAAAGTTTTGCGCCGCTCTCCTAGTTGGGGTGACCAGCCAAATAACCCAGATGGACATCTGGACATAACGTTTTCTTTGGGAGAAACGTTTTGGCACTCATCCAAGGGATCCATCTTATAGTGCTGTGATTGCAGCCATTCCCCAACTCTCTGTAAATGGTACTCATGGCCATTGATCAGCAGGCTTTGATCAGTGGTTGTTGTTCAGTGGTCATGAGAATTTGGCAGCAGCCTAAGCAGAGAAGCCCAGACCTCCCTTTCCCTAGCCACCTCCTCTAGCTTATCCAGGGAACCCAAGGCGTTCCCAGGCCAGCCGAGAGACATAGTCTCTCCAACGTGTCCTGGGTCTGCCCCGGGGCCTCCTCCCGGTGGGACACCTCGCCCAGGAGGCATCTTTGTCAGATGCACGAACCACCTCAGCTGGCTCCTTTCGATGTGTAGGAGCAGCGACTCTCCTCTGAGCCCCTCCCGGATAGCTGAACTTCTATCTCTAAGGGATAGACCAGCCACCCTTTGGAGGAAGCTCATTTCCGCTGATTGTATCCGTGATCTCGTTCTTTCAGTCACTACCTGAAAAATGTAATACCAGAAAAGTTCAGGATCTCCTCAACAACTCACCTCAGTATTGCCGTCATCAGAAGTGCGCTTCACTGACTCACCAACTCGTCTCAGACTTTCCATGACATTTCACAGGCTCCTCCAGAGCAAAATAGTAAAAACAGTAAAAGTAGGTTTATATTATCATCTATCAGTGAAGGCTGATATTACATGAGATCAGAAATGGTTACACTTGTTTTCCTTGAAATCCAATGAACTATTATTTTAACCATTGAAGCAGAAATGATGACAGTTAAAAACATTCAAACATCAATGTTAGTCAATTAAATACAAAAAACATTGTTTGAAACTCAGATCAACGCAACTAATAAGTCTAGAATTCAAATTTCGGAGTCACACAACAAAGAACCAGTATTTCGCAAGGATTTTTTAAGGTTTTTGAACAGCTGTTAACTCTGGAATTTCCTATCTTTGGTTTCCAAAGCTCTATATGACTTACCTGCAGTTGAACAGACTCTCATTGCACAGTTTTGAATGTCTAAACTATCCTGTTAGGCTATTTAACAAAAGAGTTATTGTTAACAGCTTCCAAACATCCTCATTATCATCACTTTTCCCACATCCGCCATTCATTTGGAATCTAAAGGAAACTTAAATCACTCCAACAATAACCAAACTTCCCATTGAGCAATTATGGGGACGTCGAATCTCTTACACTTCACTAACACAAATACAATGTTTAACTGTACGGGGATGGACAACCACTAGAGGTCACTTTACTCAACCTTTACATTCATCAATAACTTCCTTGTCAAATGCCAAACGCTTATGCTCAATTGATTAAATAGGCTTGTTAAGGAACACTACATTTAGTTCTTGATATCAGATTATGTTATTTGTCTTAAAAAAAAAAGCAAAATTCCTTCAACTATTGTGCCAGCATATACAAGGTCAGTCAAAGTCAGTTACAGGATAAAGTATCAGTTTCTATTCATTTTTAATTTTTCAGATCACTTCTTCTTTTACTGTGTTTTGCTGCTGTTTGCCCACAGTTACCCTTTCTGATAATGCAGCACAGCTCACTTTGCAGCCTCTTCAGGTCTTTTCTGTTCATATATGTAATTATAGAAAGATAATTTTGAAGAGCTGAAAATTGTCAGGGTTAGACGGTCCAACATAGTAAATAGACTTGAGACAGACATCCTTCCAGCATCATTATTAGTTTTTTAATATTTGTTTGACTAAAGGAAGATTCAGTTACAATTACTCTGCAGTTACTAAGCAACATGTAGGCATAAACTGTGATCTAATTTGCTTGTATTCAAACCCACTGGCTCTAATTAGTTAAACAACTCT
>VUQR01017834.1:0-15706 GCA_015108515.1 Hemichromis elongatus | reverse complement strand
AAAAGTGCTTTTTTCGCTCTGACAGCGACTTTCATGCTGTCCCATGCATTTGAATGGCGTTTTGGCTCGGTATAAAACATAGCTTTTCATTTTGTCCATAACTTGAATATCCTTGATAAAACAGCTTTCAAACCTGGTTTTCTGACACGGGCATGCAGCATGTGATGACTATTCTGTTGTGGAAGTTTTTCTCTTCCATTAAATAAATCCTGCAGACAAGCGGTGAGCGGTAGCTAACATTTTTTAATCAGACAAAGGACAGAAACAAACCAGGCCTGGTTGGAGAGTGCATGATCGCGGGGCAGACGATCAGCAGCGTCTCTCAGAGGCTAGATTGGCTCCCAGTTAAATACTTTCTCCAAGAACAAAAGGCAGTACACAGATGTTTCACACCTTAAGGTTCACACTCCCTTGCTAACTGCTTACAGTGGAATAAACACAAAAGACCCTTTCTGTCTGCTTCCTTACCAGACCCCCACTGTCTATCTAATTGCATGAGTGTGAGACATGCTAACTACTAGTGGCACCAAGACATTATAGAATAAAATAATGTGACTAATATACAAATAAAAGAAATTCTACTACAAGTGCTTCTCATTAATGCAAAAATATCTCCACAGAATTAAATAAAAAAAATTTTAAAGTAGTGTTTATTATAATTTCTGACAAATTTTTTTTTTAAAAGTCAATATTACTTGCATATATGCGTTTTAATTTGTGTCATATTTGCAGTTTATTTCCTAAGATGTAAATTGCAATTTGTTTCTCTTTTTCAGAGGTAAGACAGTTATTAGTAGAAGCTGTAGATGAGTTATGTGTTGATCCTCCTGTAGGGTCCGCCCTGAGGCTGGGAAATGTTACACTAAACTACCTGTAATACTAAAGTTGTTAAAACTACAGTACGGTCTGAACAGAGTCACGAGGTACATTTTTCCGCTGTGTTTGGTTGCTTGTGGTGTTGTCAGCACCGGCTCTAGTAAACTGTAACCACACGTTTTAATATTTAATCCTCTCTGACATTCACACAGCTGTGAGAGCGAGCTGTACTCTGTCGCTGTTGCCAGTCCGTCTCTCTGATCCTGTGTGTGAGGGCAAAGTGTCATAGAGGAATGTCGTAACACATTATTTAGTGAGCTGGGCAACACACATACAGCACATTGACAATCTTGTGCATTCCTATTGCTCAATGCATCTGCATGTAGCTCAGTTTAGAGCGGTTCCAGGTTAAAATTAAATGTTACTAGCTCAGATGCCATAAGAATGCAGTCGCAATTTTCATTTGTAGTTTTTCATGTTCTTGTTATATACTTTAATTAGTGCCTTGAGGCGACTGTTGTTGGTGCTGTATTAATGAAATGGAATTGAACTGAATTATGTAAAAGTGGCGTGGACGCTCACACATACAGCCTAAATGTTTAAATGCAATCAGGTAATAAAAGGAGTCTTTATTTAGAAGCCAAGGAACTGAAGACGGGAAGTGTATTCTTAGAAGACAGAGAAAGAGACAAAGCAACATTTACTTTGGGGCCACTGAGTAATTTCAAACTGCGTTCAATGATTTTGTAACATCTGTTGCACTTTGCTTTGAAATTTTACTAATATTGTTTAAATTGTAGACCACTTAAAAGTGCTTAATGGATCACATAAATATACACATTGTAGTTGATGTCAGAAACATTTTGACTCTTTTTTTTTTCAATTCCTCATTTTGCAGGGCAGAGTTGAAAAAAGTCTCAAAATCTGGTTTAAAAGCATGAGCCAAATTTTAACTGCATTACTAGAATAAGTCTCAATCAGCAGTACACACGCACAGTGAGATAACAGGCTAATGCATTAACGTGGGGAAAGTCTTATTTAAAGGGTTTGTTTCCATTTCTGCCTCTAGGTGACACATTCAGTAGCAGCTCCAGCACGACTCCGATGGGCAGCCAGGAGTCTCTGTCCTCACACTCCTCTGAGAAGAACGGGTTGTCTCAAACCTCGCCTCCGTCCTCTCCCGCTGCTGAGCCCAGCTCACCCTCATCAAAGCAATCCTCTCCTCCTGCAGCTTCCTCTTGCTCACCGCCACAAAACGGGAAGGATCAGAAACCCCCGCCAGACAGCGCCTCCTCCCCCCACCTCCTGCCTTCTGCATCCTGGACATCCACTCAGCTCAGTCTAGTTCAGCAGACGTCCTCCTCCACATCCTCTTTACTTTCTGCTGTGGAGAAGTCAATCAAAAGGAACTCAGTTGACTCCTCAGCTTCTGGGAAAGAGTCGGGATCTCCCTCCAGAGCCTCCACGTCCACCTCCTCTGCCCAGAACTTGTCTGTAGAGCCCGCCTCCTCGCTCAGGGAGGCTGGACCAGTTCAGAGGGTGGCGTCTGTCTCCTCTCTGAAAAGCACCCATTCAGTGGATGGAAGAAGTGCACCCAGTGTCACTGTCACAGACACCAGAGTGTCCGATTCTACCTCTCCTCGGCAGCTTAGAACTGCTTACAGAACTGCCTCCTCCTCATCTTCCTCCTCCTCTTCACTGTTTCCCTACCGGCTTTCCACGTCTTCCTCTCTCACCTCCCTACACATCTCTGAGGGTGCGTAACTCTGTTCACCTGCTCCTGTCACCTGAGCCTTTTGCAGAAATGCAAGGTCGAAGCTGTAGAGTAAAGCTAAACTTTAAATATCTTCGTTTGTTTCTGATGTCTTGTGTGGCGTGTTGCAGATTACAAAAGCTGCCACGGATCGGTGCAGAGTCTCATGTCGCTGGACCCACAGGAGGCTAGGCACGTGCGTAAAAGTGCACGCGTCCGCTGTGGCTCCGATCTGACCTCGAAACACTCCGTGTCCAGCAATGGTTATCAGAGGCCTGGATCGCTGTGAGTGCCCGTAAAAGGATTTTATATTAAGTGGTCTAACTGTGCAGTTTTACCTTTGAATCAAAAGCTCAGGAGAAACTCAGACTGCGTGGCCGACTGAAGAAACAGCTGCTTGCTTGATGAATATTTCAAAGTAACAATCATCCCTGTGGACTGTGCTTGTTGGCTTTACTGTATGGTTTTTGTCCGGGCTCAGAGCCAGCCTGAATCATTTATTAAAATTAAAACAACAGTTTAGCTGCTTATTATTAGACGGCACTCTCAACCCAGACCCTCAATTAAAGATGGAAATGATCTCAGGAAATGTTTCTCAAGTTACGTACCGCAGATGACAGTTCTGTGTTTGTGTGTGACAGATTATCAGCGAGACTGCCGCAGCGCGAGAGTTCGATTTTCTCCTCAGCGTTAGACGTGTGTTCCACTGGGAGGTATGTTGACTTTATAGCTGCCACATCTTTGCACAGATAGAGAAAAACTCCCCTTTACTGACTTTGTCTTTAAATTCTTTGTGTTTTCTTAGGGATGCTAAAGCTCTTTACTCCTGTGAGGCGGAGCACAGCCACGAACTCAGTTTTCCACAGGGGGCACAGCTCTCAAATGGTAAGATTAAATTCCTTGAGAGAGCGCTGGCTCTGTTTACTACTGGTATAACAATACCTGGTACCTGGATAACATCTGGCATCTGCTCCACGGGCCTTCCCATTTACAGCTGGTATCTGGATGTTTTTGTGTTTTCTCGAGTGTGCGTGCACTGTGATGTCATTTCATGCAACAAATCAGTTAGGCGGGACTGGGTAAGGCCCAGTTTAAGGGGAGGGGAGGTAACGTCACTGCTTCTACCTGTAGCTTCTGTTGGACTTGTTTGTTTGTTCACGCTCATCTCTACACAGACTGCATCTCAGTATCGGGTGTTCAGGGGTATTTCAAGCTGTGTTCATTCATAAAACTAGATCAGACATTTGACCATCATTGCAGCATTGTAGCTCACTGCACGTTAGTTACATATCTTAGCTGTTTTGTAAGTGTTTAAAAGCATTAGACACTGTTCATCGTTAAAAAGTTCATTAAAAACGTCATGACCTGGGCTTAAAAAATTAGTTTTTGTGCCATCCTAACGTAACAGCAGCTCTTCAGCTTGATTTGTAGGTTGTAGAGAGCGAGGTTATGGGTGTCTGTGTGAGTCATCATGTGAAATGTGATTGGTTTACGAGGGTGTTTGTCTCGACTTGCTGAGTTTAACTGAGCTGTTCGTGTCTGCAGTGTGCCCGTCTGTGGAGCCAGGATGGCTTCAGGCAACATACAACGGCAAAACGGGCCTCGTACCTGAAAACTACATCGCGTACATGTGACGTTCCCGATCATGTCACCGCATCCCTGAAACATGGATTTAACTTGGACTTCACTGATCTCCAGTGCAAAGAGTTCTGCTTTGTGCTGCTGATTAAAGATATAATATATTTATCGTGTAACTGTGACTCTTATCACTGACTACTGTGGCAGGATATGAATAATATAATATGTAAACTGTATGTAACCATGTTATGCTTTATTAACCATCTTATCATACAGTAGATGGTAATATTTGACTTGTCTGACAGTTTCTCCTAATCACCATCATCAGCTCCTTTTTTGAGGATGCCACCTTTAGATTAAATGTGTCAAATGGGTACATGGAAACAGTGTTTTTTTCTATTAGTTTTGGTAATTTATATGTTTGATTAAAACTTTATTAAAATTAGAAATGAAGTGTTCACACCGCTGTGCCTTAAAACTGTATGAACTGCTGGTCTGAATCCTGCCAGAACATCTTTTTTCCTGCTGGCTCTGTCAGTTTGCTGTTTTAATAAATACTTTTGTTTAAAAAAATAAGGTTTTATCTGTAGATTGAGTTTAGACTTTTTTTTACAAGCTATGTTTCTTATTTTGCCTTTTCAGTTTACCAGGTTTAGATTATCTATCACTTTAAATAATTATTGTCTTGACAGCTTTAAGCGTATTTTTAATAAATGTGTAGAAAATAAGAAATGTAAATTATATGTACACAAAAGGAAACTTGTGTATCTGGAGCACTGTGCAAAAGTCTTGAGCCGCCCCTCAGTGCTTTACATTTAATAGAAATAGGTTCGATGAAATTAGACAAAAGCAGAGTTTGTACAATTCTGATAAGCTTGAAAGTTAATATTTGGTATGGCCACCTTTATTCTTCAGCACAGTCTGACCTCTTGTAGATAAGCTTTGTTCTAATTTCTTTCTTGCATTGTGTGTGTTTTTATTTAAGCCTGAATTTTCTGCATTTCTAGTGTGTTTGTTGGGTCGTTCTAACCCAGTCAGATGTTTTCCAGATGCTATTGCATTGTGGATCAAATGATGATGATGGTACCTTTCTGTGTTCGTATTTCAGTCGGTGTTGACAAGATCTCCAACACCCGTGGCTGAAATGCAGTCAGAAACCATGACAAAGCATCAACCATATTCAGCAGGTGGCTGTAGACACTCACTGTTGTACCCCTCTCCTGATATCCTCGAACACAGTGACAATGCAATTTGGATTCATGACTTCATAAGACCTTTTCCCTCTGATTTTCAGTTCAGTGCTTGTGCGATTTGGCACACCTCAGCCTTTTCCCCCCTGTTTCTCTTCTTCTTCACAACCCCCCCCCTTACACTGAGACCATTTTCCTCTACTTCATTGAACAGTAGATCAACCAGATGCATCTCTCAGGTCCTGTCAGGTCCTTTGCTGATTTCTTTTTTGTTTGTCCTGTATATAATCTTTTAGGTCTGCCTCTTCTTCTTTTGAACCTCCCATGTGCAGTTTCCTGCTCACCCCAGTTGTGTTTTTTTGGCTAATATATCTTTTACGAATCACATTGTTGGTGCAAAAGTACCATTTCATACCTGTCAAACTGTGTTACTGTTGGCCTTTTGTGTAATGTCCAATGAAAAACTGGAGAACTATTCATTTAGACCACCTTAAAAATTACAAGAAGGTGTGACCACCTGGTAACAAATATAAAGAACTGATTGGAGGTGAATTTTTGACAGTGTGTGTGTGCAGGTAAGTATAGAGTATTTAAAGTGATTCATGGGCAATTTTTAAACATTAAATTGTCTCCACTTTACAAGAAAAAACATATCACACTGATGGTCACGTACATTTGACCTTTTATATTGAATGTTTATATTCACATACATACATTTGTCATTTATTGTTAGTAAAGTTGTGTCACTATGCATACAGCATTGTTTGGACAGTGAACAGGCACTTAATCTTTGAGCACTTCACTTATGGCAGACAGCGCTACGATGAAGGCGTACCGATCTCTCCCAGCCTCTTCAGCAGCCCATCGAGCGTCTCCATGTTTTGTGCTTTTTCTTCTAGCAGCTCATATCGCAAACTGGAAATGTCCTGCTTGATTTCTTTCAGCTCTCCTGGGTTAAAAATATAGAGAGAGAGAGAGATGCAAAGCTATTTAAAAAAAAATGCCGATGCGAGCATTGGAGAACAAATGGTGCTCTTTATTATTTTACCTTCAGTGATGTCATCACTCTCTCTGTCTGCTTGTGCTTTGATGATATACCGCTTTATTAGGCGCTTCATGATCTTCTGCAACCGGTAAAGAAAAAGAGGTTCAAATTATGAACAAAATGTTCTGTGCACATTAAAACAAAAAGAAACTAATTATTAGTTCCTTTTTTAATTAATTGGTGGCAGGGGTGTGGTCTGGCTCTGCTGCCGTAGAGGAGGGGTGCCAGGGAGACTGAGGGCCAGGTGGAAGGGATTTCATTAATGAATGCTACTCTGTTTATAGTGATGCTCAGGACCAGAGAGGAGGAGTGTGTGTGTGTGCAGGGACAGCTGGAAAACTGTCCAGAATCATTCAGGTGCCTGCTAGGAGCTCTGTGGCTGAGCTGCCGGAGAGAAGCATTGTTCGCTTGACTCACTGTACAAATAAAGACTGTTACATCATAATCGAACGCTGTGTGGGTCTGTGGTGTGTCACATTAATATTTACTGCTATGCATGATGAAGCATTTAAATTAAATTATGTTTTAAAACAAGGTGAAATACACAAACACATACCTGATATCTGGTTCGGCTGGTAGAAGCACCATATCCTGAGTTTTTGCTTACTCCGAGCTGGAAGATGGAGCTCAAATTAGCTGAATAGAATTGTGTCATTTCTCAGGTTAAAACTTGCCTGGACGAAAAGAGGGTGTGGGCTGCAGTCTGTGATGTGGCAGTAATACCACAGGGAGGTGCTAAGACTCTATCATGTTACCTTTCAGGCTGCGAAAGGATAAATATTTGATATATTAGGGAAATAATTGCCATACTTTGCGGTACCTGGTTGAGTTGTGTCTCATTTTTCTCCTTGCTGTGTCCTTCAACTAACTGCAGGAGCAAGGACTTGATGCCCGTGGCCAGTCCAAGCATAGATTTTGGGCTGGGGACTAGGTTGAAGGGCACAGGGAGGGTCCTTCCCTCCTCAAAGTAGGAGAACCAAAGTTTTGCACGAGCAAATTTCCACTCGACGTCAGCATCATCCTAAAAACGTTTTTAAATCATAAGGAAAAAGGGAAACAAATCAGAGAAAGGAAACATACACGATTGACAGAACGGGGGGGCGTGGTGCATTACAACCACCAGTTGGTATGAAGTGTGGACTAGCCACTCCCTTATTCACAAGGGGTCTCCACATATTGACAAAGCAGATTCTAACAACAGATGCCCTTCCTGACACAACTCCAGAGGGATTTATTTCTCCCAAGCTCAAAGCAAGGATCTGTTGCTTGTTAAGCAAACATGTAAATCACTATGGAGCCACTTCCCCTCAAAGAAAAAAAAGAAGAAAAACTCAAATCCTAACTCAGGTTAATACATCCTGAGTTTGGTCTTCCAAGCTCCTTGGACTACGATGACCTGGATGCCCGAGAACCTTCACAGACATACTTCTTGAGTTCTTTTGTAGTATATCAATAAGATTAGTTTAACTTGCATTTTACTGAGATTTTCAGTGTGTCGCCTTTTCTCAGCCTCTGACACTGTAAAACAGTTTCGTCTTCTCCAAAATAATTCCATTTCCCCATATGGGCTCTCCTTTCATTAAACAGTATGCCAGCAAACGTGCCCGCATGGGCCCACAGTGCGTAGGTGTGGGTTATGTGTGGACCTGTGTGTGCAGGACCAATCCACTACGGGCTACCCACAGAAAACCCACATGGGGGCCCCAGAGGGTAAAACTAATGTGGGGCCTAAATGGGCTAACTCATAGGTGTTTCAGTGAGGATTTTCTATGATAAGCCCACTATATAAAAATCCTCACAGGGAAAAGGGAAAAACTGCTATGGGCCCAACATGTGCTCGCCTACATGGGGCCATGTGGGTGTCTGTGGTCAACCCACAGTGGGCTTACTTACAGAAAACTCTTATAGACACTCCAAGGCCAACATTACCGTCAGCCCTGTGTGGGCTCACCTAATTGGGGCTCACATGGGATAAATGAGGGTTTACCATGTCCACACAGCTGCACACTTTACCCACAGGTACCCACTGTGGGTCTATACAGGCATGTTTGCTGGGTAAGGGAAAAGGCACTAATTTAATTTAATTATATTCACTTTTTTTGACACAAATAGATGAAAGTAGTTTGCTTCCATTTATACCCTAATGTAAATGACATTATTTCTCTTTATGAATGTGTGTGTGATTGGGTGAATGAACCTTGTAGTGAACCTTAGAGTTGAAAGTGCTATATAAGTACCAGTCCAACATGCGCTACGTCTGGGGCGGCTTTTTCAGGCCATGCTTCATATTTTCAAGCTTGCATCTGGGGCACAGAATGATTTGCCGTCTTTATGACCTACCTCAATCTCCTGGAAGGAACTATTAATCATGGCAATGAGCATGTTGAGCAGCACTATCACCATGGTAACATTGTAAACTCCATACAGGACGTAACCAGTGTTCTCGATGAATTTGTGTTCGTTGTTGATCACTACAGATCTGACCTCAGACAGTCCAAATATAGCCCAGAACAATGTCTTGAAGCTCTCCTCCAGGCTGGACAGACGCACGGACAAATAAAGGGGACAGAGGGAGAACAGAGGGAAGTTATTTTTGAATTCAAACCAGCCGTACATCATCAATGTCAGAGATACTCTTTTAGAAAAGCAGCAGAAGGACAAAATGGGTTTTTTTCGAGTTACAGAATAATTCAGAGTAGTGTTTACATTATTGTACAAATTTAGCGTGAATTTATTTGAAAATCAACTTGCAGGCACAGTAAATCTGATTCTGAGGCAACATGTCATATTTTTTATAAAACTCTATTATGTCCCAAGATAAATGCAAGATTCTTTTCATTACTGCAATTTTGCTTTTTGGTTTGCAATCCAAGATATTTTAACTTTTTCCAGACTCAAAGATTCTTCATTTGTGTGGAGATCAAATCCCCTCTGGGTGCACTGATGATAGGTTGTGTCCACACTATAACCACAACCAGTGATAAGGGTCCCAGGGGCTTAGTTTTACATTGTGACAAGCCACAAAATTGTTGGGCCTTCGTTTAACTGTAATAACCACAAAATGAGTGGGTCTACCAAGCAAACAGCTCTCGGATCTGAATAAGAATAGTTAGAAAGGATCAGGATATAAAATATCTGTGAACCCTTGTGGTGTTATCCTCAGTTTCGATTGGTAATCCATTGTAGATCAAGAACTGAATTGGGATTCGTGACAAATTCATCTGTGCAGGTTGATTAAAAAAAACAACAACAACAAATGCAGACGTTCACTGGTATTGACTTACGTTGTGAAGGCCTCATTTTGCTTTGCCCCCCGGTAGTAAGAGTACAGGTTGAACATGCCGATCATAAACGCCAGAAAGACCAAGATGAAAATGACCATGAACTTAAAAATGTCCTTTACTGTCCTTCCCAAAGAGATCTGCAGGGGACCGAAGCTCTCGTTGGCCGGGAGGATATATGCAATCCGAGAGAAGCTCAGCACCACTGCGACAGCATACAGGCCCTCCGATACCAGCTGGGGATCTGACGCTAACCAGTGGATACGAGCTACAAAAAAACACAAGCGTGGAGTCAGAAAATCACCTTTGATCAAAGCCTGCAATTATTATGTTAAGGCAGACTGAAGAGGATATTTTAATAAATGAGAACAAGCCAATCACTAAAGAGGACATTTAACAAAGAAACCAATTAGCAGTGCTGCCACCCAGCAGGAGAGAAACATGTTTCTTTTGTTCTGTTTCAATTCAGTTGTATTTATATAGTACCAAATCACAACAACGGTCACCTCAAGGCCCTACTAGAACACAGATTTGCCTGTAAACACCCTCCCTTCACCCCCAATCGGCCAGCAGATGGCTACCCCTCCCTGTCAAAGGTTTCTTCCTGTTAAAAGGGAGTTTTTCCTTCCCACTGTCACCAAGTGCTTGCTTATAGGGAGTTGTCTGATTGCCGTATAAAGACTTAAAGAAAGTAGCAAAGAGCCTACAAATGTCACAGTAAAAAAAACAAACAAACATGTTCAGGCTGTGAGAGAAGAAGCTCGATCCATTGAAACCCAACCCTTCAAACTATGTCACCAACAACGTCCTCTGCCAACATCCCAGAGCGAAAGTCAATAGGACACGTTCAAAGACCCCCCGTACCCTGCACCTACGGAGTGGGTCCTACACATTACTGAGGTTTGAATTTGGCGATCATCCTTGTACTAACCACAAATGTCAGAGTTGATATGAAACTAAGCACATCATAGCATTTGATTTACTTTGTGTGATGTGTGAAAATGTGGAACTGCTCACCCACAGTGAAGTAGCTTATATTTAGGGGCAGTGTGGCATTAATCAGCATTTTGTGGTGCGTGAACATATAGGTCTGTGCCAAGGTAGCGTGTCTCAGGGCAGAGAAGCGGCAGCTAAAGGAAGCCAGGAAGATGGCGAGCATCCCAAAATCCAAGAAGTTCCATGGCTCAACCAGGTACTCCCCTGGTCCTTGACTCCAGATCTCCTTTACCTCCGCCCAAATCATACCTGCAGCAGGAGCACAAGTACACAAATGACACGAGTCTGTAGATCCTTTTTTTGCTGTTTGTTTTTTGTAATTGTTTGCTTTTTTTATTATCTATCATCATCTAATGCTCACCCATGACCCATGAGATGATAAGGATTTCCATCCAGGTGAAGGGTGTTGTAGTCATGCGGTAAAGCAGCAGAGGGTCAGAGTTGCCCGGGAGCTGATGGTGTGTCATGTTTGGAAGCAGGGTGGTGCCTCCAAAGCGGTCAGCAGCATTCAGGATGAGAAGACCCAGGAAAATTGTAAAGGATGAGGCATGAGCCACAAACTTCATGAAGGGGCTCCGCATCACTTTCCCCACCTGAGAATGAGAGATGGAGTAACGGGAAGGTGAGAGGAAAGCTTGTACTGTGAATGGTCTCCATGGATTAAAATATCACATACTCTGCTGCATGGGGCAATCCAGTAAGCCACAGCCAGTCCAGGCAGTCCAATAGCCACCGCCAGCACCACCAGTAATTTGATGGCAGTGGTTTGTTGTCTCAGGCCAGGCAGGTTCTCATACCAGATACTCAGCAGCTGCTGCTGGCAGTTAGGATGAGCCACAAACTGAAAGGCACCAATGAAAGTAGTATTACAGCAGAGGTAAGGAGACGAAAACAGGAAAATAAAGGCTACTGGAAGTGTAAGGTAGAGTCCTTATAGTGTGATTCTCTTTTTATTTACTTGAAACTGAGAATAGCAGCAGTGCAATACAGATTTAATTTTGTTTTTATTGATCTGAACAATTAATTGATTTATGAAGAGTAATTTTCTGGCATTTTACAAAACCGATTAATCGTTTAAGCAACAAAAATTGGCTTCTAAAACGATTACATCGGACAACTGCAATTAGAAATGAAGACAGATGAGTTCAGACTCAGCTCAAAGTGACTATGTGCTCCAAATATCTTAAAACTAAAGATACTCGTCAACAGCATTTTGATGTTTTACACTTTAAATTCCATTTTTCATTTCCAGTTTTTTTATTGATGTTATTATCAGATGTTGTTTTCCAGCATCCATTAGTGTTGTTGTTACTGCTGTTTTTCTCACTTTGTATATTTGTATGATTTTAAAAGTTCATTACCATCATGCAGTAATATTACTGACAGTACAGCTGATTACCATTACTTTTTTTTCTTTTTTTTCTTTTTTTTTACCATTTTTACCATTACTGATATTCGACGATTTAAAAATCGGATATATCAGCCAATATATTTTTTTCAGGCGCACGAGAAAAAAGATTTCCCAAACATTTGTTATGTGTAGTTACTTATGAGCTTTTACTAAGATAGTATAACAAAGCAGTTTAAAAATAAACTTGTCATATTGTCACTGCTCAGATCAGCTGGTTATGTTCTGAACCAACACGGGAGCTACAGAGTGCCTTCTAGTGGCCAAATTATGTAACCACCTTCACAACATGGTTGAGGAATGTTTCTTCTTTCTCTTCTTTAGTTTTCATTTATCAGCCTAAAAATGGAAAATTTTTGCCAATACTGATACATCACCAAATGGCTGATATCGGCCGACATATCAGTTTGCTCTATGGTCAGCTCTATGTCCTATGCTCAAGATGGCGCCACCATTGGGACTCTTCAGTTTCCACAGACCACAGTTTTTAGTTCGAGAATCATCAAATAAAAATTCTCTATTTTGTGTGCAAACTGCAGTTAAGTTTTAGTGACGAGATATCATTAAAACCCAACCACTGGTGATATCAATCTAAGTGTGTTATGCTGATCCCATAGCAGATAAATGTTCGCAATACTTCTTACTTGCTTAGAAAACCTATGTTTCATCCTGCCGCTGTGTCCTTGCCTGTTTGAGAACACACTGACCTTTTTGAGTTCGTATTTGATGGCTAATTTGAGCCGTGTGAGGGAGGGGCGACCCGGTACATCATAGCTATCGTCAGAGTCAGTTTCTCCGTTCAATATGGCCTCCACTTCCTCTGTGCTGCGACACAGGTCCAGAAGGCCCACCACGTAGTCCTTACACTGGCTCGACAGGCGGGAGTAGTCATTCTAGAAACATGACGGAGGAAATGTGCATCAGCCAGTGAAGCACTTAATTTGGTAAGATGCTACATTTAAAACTGTTATTACTGCTGTTGCATTCAAACCAACATTGGTATGACACAAAGATGTGCTAGCTCTGGTTGTTTATCCACAACAATAGTTTTAAAGCACTGGTGATGTATTTGCATCTACAGTGCTGTGAAAAAAACGCTCCGATTTCATAATCTGTTTTTTGCTTATTTGTCAAACTTAAATGTTTCAGATTTTCAAACAAACTATAATATTAGACAGATAACTCATGTAAATACAAAACGCCATTTTTTAAATGATGTTTCCATTTATTAAGGGCAAAAAGCTATCCACAGTTGCCCCTAAACTGTTTGTGCTACTTCTCCAGCAGCAAAAACAGCAGTCATGCATTTCTGAAAGCTGACGATGAGTCTTCACAACACTGTGGAGGATTTTTTTGCCTACTCTTCCTTGCAGAATTGTTTTAATTCAGCCACATTGGATGGTTTTCGAGCATGAACAGTTTGTTTACGTTCATGTCTAAGCATCTCAGACTTTGACTCGGCCGCTCCTCGCCCGTTCTCACTCCTGAGGCACATCATACCGACGTTTTGTCACGTCCCGAGGCGTTCCTGAGGAACGCGAAAGGCGACCCGGGTTATGGATGCAATCCAGTTGAATGACAGTCCTGCAGTAATACACTTTCCAGCTATGGATTCCAGCCCTAAAACTAACCTTAACCAGCACTTTAATGACGTAAAATAGTGTTTTCCAAAGCGATTTTAAGAAAATGAACGAACATGTGTAGATTGAGTTCAAACGGTTCTCATGTTTTCTCATTTTTCCTGATCTCCTCATTTAGGAACGTGATGGGTGCACGAAAGCGTAAAATGTTGACGTTTTGTCACCTAGCATAAGATATTACGCTTAGGGAGTGAGAACGTGTTGCCACTGCATGTCATTGCTGCATAACCTGAGTGCTCTTGAGCTTCAGGCAATGAACGGACATTCTCCTTCAGGATTTCCTGTTAAAGAGCAGAATTCATGAATTCATCAAGTCAAAGCAGCCTCCTCCCATCACACTACCACCACCATGTTTCACTGTTGTCATTTTCTTTTTATGCAATGCTTTGTTAGTTTTATGCCACATGTAACAGGATACGAAGCTTCTGAAAAGTTCCGCTTCTTTCTCGACAGTCCACAGAATATTTCCCAAAAGTCTCGGCAATCTGAGACAAGCCTTTGTTTTCTTCCAAGTGTGACAAATATGCAAAGGAATAAGAAATCTGGAAGGGGAAAAATACTTTTTAACAGCATGAACATCAAGAAAAAACATGTGTAAGCTGTATTTAGACATCTCTGCTCAGGCATCCTGCTGTTTATTTATTATACAGTACCCACAGCATACTTTGGTACTCTGAGCCCAGCAATAATTACAGCTGTTGTTTATGTGTCAAACCAAAAATCTGAACAGTGACCACGGGATTTAGACCCTCGTCTGTTCATGGGTATTTTTTACTGGCAGCTGCTCGGACAAGCTGGTTTTTTATAGTATGTGTACAGCAGTGATAACAGGCAGTGCACATTAGTTCTTGTTCTTGTCATTGTATTTGTACCTTAAATTCTTTCTCAATATTAGCCAGCATGGCCAGTTCGTTGCTGAGCTCCAGTGCTGCCAGTACTGGATCCTCATTAGACAAGGAGAGGTAAGCAGGACTGGCGAGTCCCCTGTAGGCATTGATCCTCGATCGGGAGTGGCTGAAGGAGTCAAACTGCTGCTGGTAGTTGCACGAGTCACAGCCACAGAAGTAGTCATGAGGCGGATCGATGCGAGCCCCTTTACTCAGCAGGGTGTAAACAATTTCGTATTCCTGGCAGTGCGCAGCCAGTATCACCGGAGTCACGTCATGAGAAAACCTGCACGCACAGAAACATGCAGACAGTAAGCAGCATCAGCATTCATCTGAGCTTCCTGCAAACGAGGCCTACGTTTCAACATTTTTATGAATGTTATGAATTTGAACTTTTCTGCAAAATAACTGAAAAAAGGAAAGAAAAAAAACAGCAACATAGTTACATTGCCTCACCAAGCATGAACACTTCCATTTATATCTCACTATTCCCCTAATGTTAACTTCTTGCTGTTGACTTGTATGAGACTATGACAGCTGGGGAGCATATTTTACTGCTTTCTCATTCAGAGATAGATCAGATATAATATCTCCTACCAGCACACATGAAGCTACTGCCAGAACTATCATAGCTTAGCACAAAGACTGTAAACAGGAAAATGATTTGGTGCTAAATCCATCTGCCAAAACTTCTAAACTTAGTTTCTTCAATGCAAACAAACTTAGTTGCCAGTCAAAAGAAGGCTGCAAGCAGCTGGATGATGAAAGCAAAAATAAGCCTCGAAACCAAATATTAAGCAGAGATCTGCATGTCAGGAACTTGTTTTCATAAAACCCAATATTTGCCATCTGATTTATTGAAACTTTAATTTGCAAAAAGCTTTATGAAGCACCAATAGCAAAAGAAAGAACCTGCTGCTAATAAGCCACACCTTACTCATAACATCCCCCACCCTACTTCCTCCTTGGTCACTCCCAGAACTTTTAAATAGTGTTCGGACCCCCGCCCCCCCCCCTTCCTCTTCTTCACACATACCTTGTCCCGTCCTCATCATAAGCATAGAAGTCATCCAACGTGTCCGCCTGAACGGGGCTTGCCGTTAGACGATGGG
>VUQR01017833.1:0-28662 GCA_015108515.1 Hemichromis elongatus | reverse complement strand
CCAGTAGGCAACGGATGAAGTGTCTTGCCCAAGGACACAACGACTGAGACTGTCGGAGCCGGGGCTCGAACCGGCAACCTTCCGATTACAAGACGAACTGCCAACTCCTTGAGCCACGATCGCCCCCAAAGTTTTCCAAACTGGATGATAACAAGTCGAATTTCACTGGCTTCATTCACCAGCAACTATTTAAAACCATGTCGCATCTTTCTGACGTTTAAATAAAATGTAAAAACCCAAACAGCTCTCAGTTTGGGGCAGTCCAGCTGGCCCTGTCACTGTGTTACCTGTGACATGAGGCCACGCCCCCCCAGACACTAAAGCCACACATCTGAAGTTCTTTGTGTTACTGAAACACATTAATACTTTATTTTTTCGGACTGCAGTCTGGTGCCTTTGAGGAACACCATTTTCCATCAGTCAAACTCAGGTGTAACATGAAACGCCTCAGACGGCTGCTCCAATCAGACGCAGGACATTCAGCCGACCCAGATCCTCCCCGTGCTCCGTTTGGCATTTTTCCTTTCAGCTCACTTTTGTTAACTCCTAAATGTCATTTTTGATCCACGCACACTCAGTTTAACTTCAGCCATCCAGCAAAGGTGAACATCGTTTCTGTGTGTACAAATATCTAAAACTACACATGACAGCTCGTACACTCACCTAAATATGTGTGGACCAATCGGCCGATAGCACAGCTCACGTCTGCTCTTTCTCTGTATGCCTGTGTGTGTTTTTAATAAGAGACATTTCTCTTTATAAATAAACAGAACAGCTCATCATCTCTTTACTAGGAGATTGCACACACTGCACATTAGCCCGCATGGCTGCAGAGGGAACACCACGCGTGTACGTCACTGTGGATCATCCTCTGCAGTAAGTACCAACTAGCCTCTGTACAGTTGGAATACAAATATAATAGAGGAGGATGTGGAGTAACACGTTAATGTTGACCTCCACAGGCTGCTCTGTAAGTCTTTAACCTGAGGGTTTTAGTAGACGAGCTTTTCTGTTTATTTAGAAAAAGAAACTCCCACTAAAAAAATGAAGGAACACAGAGAGTCCAGAAGTCCCAGCTTTTAGATGGGACGTGAACGCAGCTTACATTCATGGATCTGTGCCGGCAGCATTAGATATGCCTCAGTGGTGCTTTTGTAAAAGAGCGAGAGGATGTTAGGTGTAGTTTGAGACCGTGGTAGATATTCAGGCTCACGTGTGTGAATCTTACACTTGTGGGTGATTTCATGTGCCACCCGACAGGTGCTCGCTGTCGGCTCCACCCACCTCGCCCTCGCATCATGAAGTTATCCAGCAGCTGCAGTGCTATGGGCCGCCGCTGAGGGTCCGCCAGCAGAGCGGCACAAGCCCCGCCCACAGACAAGATGGCTGCACTATCCCGCAGAGGCTCCGTCAGCAACTGGAGGAGAGAGAGGCTGGGCGAGCGACACAAGACCCACATGCTGTCCTCTGAGAGAGAGAGACATAGCGAGTTATAACACTGGTTATAACAGTGTTATAACCAGTCAGTGTTATAACCAGTGTTCACGCTAACGTGAACACTGACGGCTACTCCGTGTCTCTGTGTGGATGATGCACTGAAGCGGCTAATCCAGTTTATGTGAGGACCCCTAGAGTCCTTTGCTTGAACTGCACATGCTTAGTGCGACTGCAGCTCTCTGAATCGCTCATATTCTGATGTTTACAGTGTAAATGTGAATTTATTTTGTGACGTTGCTCCTCCCCCTTTTCACACTTACTATGTGTGTTCAGGCAGAGGTGGGAGGTAACCAAGTACAAATACTTTGTTACTATACGTAACCCTTTAGGGTATGTTAGGTCAGGGTTTAAAGGGTTAAGTAGAATTTCCGGGTGTCTTTACTTCACTTCAGTAGTTTTTCCCTACATTTTTAAACCAATCTCTGTACTTTCTACTTCTTACATTTTCAGAACAGACTCGTTCCTTCTGGTTTGAAGGATTTGAGGGGATAATTATTTCATCACTGTGAGACTCAAAACTTCAAACTGACTTGAACTCAAACAGAAGACATGAAAGGAAATCCTGTTTGTGTATTAATCAACATGTCGCTCAAGAAGAGATGACGTGTGCCACAGTCAGGGGTTCAAACTGGGACGTTGGCTTTTTGGGGGCCACGCTGGGACAGACTTCAGCTGTCCATACGCTGCAGTACTTCAGCTCGTCCCCTACAAGAGACGAGCATAACAACATAACGCAGGTAATTTAAAATGCAGCGTTCCTATCAGCTCAACAAACGGGGTAGTTTGCTGCACTGTGATTGGTTTAAAGTAAAGAACAGTGACTGGTGCACAGTGGTCGTCTAGTAAAACATTAGTATAAGCAGTGTCCTGTTAGTGCAGACCAGCGTCTCCAAACCGTTGGATGCCAGGCAATATTTTCACAGACTGGACTTTAAAAAATGATCGGACCAAGACAAACTCTGTGCTATTCAGTAAATATAATAAACGTGAATTCACTGTGACTTCATTAGCAGCGTCCTCCTGAAACGCACCAACAACACTGAGTGTCACGTCCTCCTCTCTGCTCCGTAATGCTCTCTGGTCGCTACGGTAACGTATAAACATTTCTTTTAAAATAAGACACAACACGGGCAAAGACCCAGGCAAACCGAGTTAACGATAAAAAAACATGAACTTCACACCCGAGCCCCAACTCTCGGCCCGGTACCGGTCCGTGGCCCAGGGGTTGGAGACCGCTGGTGTAGAGGATGAAATCAGCCAGCACGCCTCGTGAAACATGTGCCTGAATTCACTTCTTAGTGTGCAAGCTGTGATCAGCTGACCTGCTGCTGTCTGTGCGTGTACAGAAGATCTACTGAAGCTCAGTCCACTTTCAGCCCTGACTGTACACATTTCCTGTTTAGAGGCAAAGTCCCCTCTCCAATGGAAGCAACAGGAAAGAGAAAAAAGAAGCAAAATAAAATGCATCTCTGCTCATGCTTACATAACTGATTCTTGTACATTTAGTAAAACTAGAATAGACTGAAGTCAAACGACGTGTCAAAGCCCAGAGAGGAGAGAGGAAACGGCCAGCCTGGCACACCGGCAGCTTTCTGCGTCACCCTCTCCTCCCCCAAAGAGGGTTCCATCATATTAATAAAACGACCCAAAACGAGACCCTAACGTTGGCCTGCAGCAGAAATGTCCTCGCTACACTGTTTAACATCAAACTGGTCCCACACAGACCTGCTGTGAGGTCCTCGCAGTGCTTCAGGCACTCGGCGGCACTGTGGATCAGGCCTCTCCTGCACATGCTCAGTGCGGCCTTCCTGTGCAGCCTGCATGCTTTATAGATGATAGTGGCCAGCGTCAGACATAGGTCAGCCACGCCGGGGTTCTTCTGAGCATGCTCAGACAGGATGTCGCCCAGCTCCTCAGTGAAAGTCAGTCTGAAAGGACAGAGAGCGTAAAGACAGAAGCAAGGTTATGAAAGTGATGGAACTGCCATGAAACACGTTTTTACTTCTCCTGGGTGACGGCGTAGCTGACAAGCTGCAGGGCGCCGCTCTGGAGGGCGCAGGAGACGCCCTGGAGGGAGAGCGGAGCCGACAGCTCGCACTCGGCTCCGGCAGTGAACAGCAGCGCCGAGAAGAAGAGAAACGATGGGGAGAGCGAGCCCGGGAGGACCTCCACACCTGAAAGAAGACAGACGTCGTCACACAGCACTACCTTCATGAAGCACCACCAGCTGCAGTTCCTCTATCATCCACCAGAGGCTCCAGCAGTAGGTGGGTGTCCATAGACCAACCTATCTGACAGGTAATACAGTTTATAAGATGATGACTTCCCACCCCAGCTGCACTCAGAGAGTGTGTCTCTTCCCTGTTGTGGTCAGATTGTGTCTCTGGGATTGTTTCAGTATGTGAGTCAGACTAATTTCATCTTATGGAAGGTCAATCAGCCCCCAATAACTGTACAGGTGCTGTTCCTACCTTTGAACATCTCCATGGTGTCGATGTTCCTCAGGACCCCTCGAGGAGCTCTGGCAGCGATTAGAGCGGCGTCCTCGTACTGAGCCGAGTCAAACAGCTCGAGAAACCTGAGGACAAAGGAAAGGGCGGAGATGAGCACACAACACACACACAATCTCAGAAGGTTTTTGTGGACGCAGCACCTGTCCAGGTAACCCGACACAAGTTCAGATGCATCAGCTCCGGTCGGCTGCTGGTCCTCAAACAGCTGCTTGATGCTGCAGATGTCCTCGTCTGTCCCTGCAGGACAGAAACAACAGTCGCCGTCGGTCAGCACAGGTGAGAGTCATCCGGTCCTCTCAACGTCTTAAATGTGAATGCAGCCTCAGATGAACGACGGCACATGAGCGGCTCACTAATCAGGTGCTGCTTATTTAATAAGCATCAGCGAGTGAGAGTGCCTCTGTAAAAGTGTAAAAGTGGATGTTTTGGTTGTTTGCAGGTCTGCATCGCTCAGGTGTGAGAACACAAAGCTGAGGAGGAAACATCAGGATGTTAAAGCAGCAACGGTTGCTGCCCATGAGTGTGAGAAGAGTTAGACGGTCATCTCTAATCTCAAGTCCAGTATTATGATGCCAGTGAGCGTCATGGCAAAGCTCCGTCTCAGACTCTACAGGCCTCAGTCAGCTTGTTAGGGTCAAAGGTCATGACACAATTAGAAATAGACTGAACAAACTACAAACATGAAGGAAACGGAGTGCAGCGTGAGGCCGTCTCGGACCTAACTGGTCATCAGCAGGACAAAGAGCTGAGCACGGCAGCGAAACGTCTCCAGAACGTCTGCATGGAGCTGCTGCAGAGCAGGAATGAGCTGAAGCATCGCTGTAAAGAGGAGTGGATCAAAACTGCTCCACAGTGAAGCGACAGAGCGATGAAACCAAATAGAAACCATCACTGGAACGCATTGGTTCAGGAGGAGGAGTATAAATATCTTGGTTTGACAACAAATTGCAGTTTGTCACAAATACAAACTCCATTTTTAAACGTGGCCAGCAGAGAATCACCTTTTAAGTGGTTCAGAGGGTTGGGACGCTCATCTTGTAACCGTACTCCCTCAGAAAACAAATCGTTTCTCCAGCTCTTTGGTTCCTTCGTTATCAGACTGCTAAGCTCTGAGGGAAGGGTGGCTCAGTAACATGGACCCAGGGTGTGTGCATGTGTGCGATGGCTGTTGCTCAGCCTCTACTTCTGTTGTAATGTTGGTTGTGTCACACATTGTTCGACTGTTTGTACAATGTTTGAGGTCTGCTACAAATTAATTGCCCTTTGGGATCAATAAAGTTTTCTGAATCTGTATCTGTAAGCAGTGAACTCTGACACTGTGACTGAATCCAAAACCGTCCCGACTGCAGCAGCGCCTCACCGTCTGCCTCCCTGATGGTCTCCAGACTGGAACCCACGAGTTCCTCCAGAGGAACCGGCTGACCCTCCTCCCAGCTGCTCAGACAGTCCCACATGCTCCTCAGACGTTTGTATCTAGAGACAGAGAGGTGATCGTGGTCTTCAAGTCCAAAACAGTACAGTACACTCAAACCTGCAGTGACTGCTTAGTCCACTTGGGGGCAGCAGACACTCTGACATGTCACCTTTACCTTTCTGTAACAGCTGTTCGGAGCATCATCAGGGGTCAGAAGCAGGTTTTGCATGACGAAATCCTGAAGTACTTAAATACTGCAGATATAGTTCATCCTTGTGTCATTTATAATTTGCAGGTTCATATCAGGTCACTCTTGTTGTCTGAAACAGTTTTGGTTGGTTCGCCTTAAATATTAAGATGTTCAGATCATCTTCTCTTTAATGTCCCTCCAGCTTTTGTTACCTAATATATCCACTCCTCGGCTGACTGCTTATAATTCGGATGCGTTTGTTTCTGAGAGTGTCAGAGTGATGAGATCCATCAGAGCCTGAATAAACTGCACCACGCAGACTAGCAGAAAGCAGCGCTGGCACCTGAGGTTTGAGCTGATTCTCATAACTCACTGGTAAACTTTAAAGGCTCATATCAGCCTGTGAGAAAGATGGTTAGAACATATGAAAGGCTTCATTTGTTAGCAGGCTGACCTCTGACCCCAGCTCCCTGTGGTCTGGACTCGTTCTGACTCTGAACACTGAACTGTTCTTGGGACAGACGGGTCCAGGCTGAGATCTGCTGCATCATGTTGACTTTGTCTAAAAACTCAGTTTCCTGCTTTATTTATTTTCAATACTCTGTTTCCTGTTGGTGTCAAACATATTTCCTCATTTTCTCCTGCAGGAGTCTGCAGGGGTGTTCAGGAGGAAGAGATTTCCCCCAACCTTTCAAAATAAAAGGCACCTTTTTATCAAACTGAGACTACTTTTATTTTTTACTTTTAGACATCCGGTGAAACTGTCTTCAGGAGTTTTACTGCATGATTACATGTTTGAATTACTGAGTTTAGGTGAAAGGTCCATAATCCTTTAAGTAAAAATTCCCAAACATTCTGCACTCCAGTGTGCCGTCTTATTTGACCTGCATGTGTACAGAACTGTACCACTTCCCGTTTCTGCTCTTACAGGAGTGTCAGGTGGTTGTTCTCGGCACTCAGCTCGTCTCTGCGGCGTTTGGCGGCCTGCAGCTCAGCGTCCAGTTTGGTTTTGACCTCCAGAGGAACGCAGTGCCTCTTTCTGTCCAGCAGAGCGTCTCTCTGCGCCTCCATGTCCTTCAGGTACCCGTCCAGAGCCTCGGGATTCTCAGACTCAGCCGCCGTCAAACCTGCGAGACGACACAAGTGTGGAGATCAACCCCGGAGGACCTGACAGCAGCTATGAAGGCCAGATCTGTGGGATCTAACAGGAGACCCCCCAAACACAACCACAGGGGGCCGGGACCCCAGTCCTAATGAGTCCATGCTGTCAGCGCTCGTTTTGTGTCTCTGAGTGCGTTTTCTACAAAACTGTTTGCAGGAAAATGTTGGGATACCAAAACAGAACGAGATCATACGCAGAAGATTTAAAGCCCATCGACTGATGGATGAACCTTTGAAGACTGTCAGACTGGAAGGAGGATTTGATAAACTCAAATATTTCATATTTAGTCGTTTTTTGGTCGTTTGTGTTAAATGTTCATAAATTTTGCATCCTGATTATTAAACTTTAAAAAAAACAGCTGGGACAGGCCAAACAAAAGAATGAAAAAGAACAAAAATAAATCATTTGACTTTACGTAGAACATGACGTTTAACATATACATCTCATATTTCTCTACATCTTTGGAGATGTGGCAGGTTAACATGTGTTTCCCCCGTGCAGCCCTGCTTTAACGCATGTGTACCGGGCATCCATGTGCTCTGCTCTTTAGATGTCTTCTCTCTCTCCAGCTCCTCCTGAAGTTCTGCTGTTTCCCTCTGAAGGGTGGAGATCCTGCAAAGAGTCAAAAAGCACCAAAACAAAGGAACTGGAAAATACCGATTAATATTTTTTTCCACACTGTGTCTTTTCTCAGCTTCATCTCTGAAAATGGTGACTTTGATTTACACATAATTCACTGGAGGAGAGGTAATTTAGTCTAGATATGGCAGGGTCTCCACCTCCAGGCCTGGAGGGCCGGTGTCCTGCAGGTTTTAGATGCGTCCTTGATCCATCACAGCTGATTTAAATGGCTACATGACCTCCTCAACATGTCTTGTAGTTCTCCAGAGGCCTGGGAATGAACCATCACACCCTGGGTCAGTGTGCTGACCCAGGGTGAGATCTAAAACCTGCAGGACACCGGCCCTGGAGGACTGGAGTTGGACACCCCTGAGATACGGTAAGTCTCGTTTACACAGACAGCAGTCACTCACCTCTCCCTCAGGTGGGCGGCTTGGCGCTCACAGGTGAGCAGTGATTGTAGGTGTGACTCTGCGGCTGCCACGGTTAGCCGTGCTGCCCTGGCTTCCTCCTCCCTCCTCTGCAGCTCCCTGATGGTGCTGTCATACTCCGACTGTATGGCCAACAGAAGCCTCCTATAGGCTGTTGCTCGTCCAATCACCTGACAGAACCAAGGAGGACACAGGAAAAATTAATTTTGTTTTTTGGTTGATTTTTTTTCTAATTAATTTGTTTGTTTGGTCTCTTTTGCTCTTGTAAATTGTCGAGTTTTTTTTCTAATACAATTTTTACAAAATTCAGTTGTTCTTTCTATGAAAAATTCAAGTTTGACTATCTGGTAAGTTTGCCACACCTGTTTTTGCTCCGCTATTTCTTTCGATCAATTTCTTTTTTCTGTAAAGTAAAATTGTCGATTTTTTCCTTAAAAACGGCCACTTTTCAAAGCAAAAATAAGAACTGATGAATTTATCGGCCAGAATTTACCAGTGTCCGTCCTCTCCTTTTATCAAGTTTTTTTTTTTTTCCCTCGTAAAGTTGTATTTTTGACTAAACCTGTCCAGTTTCCCTTTTTAAATGTTACCGGTTCTTTTTAGCTGTAACACCTTGCTGAACGCGGAGCGGTGGACGGTGTATCGGAGCTCGTCGGGACCCTTCTCCGGGCACTGCAGATACTTCTTCTCGTTGTCCATGGACTCGTATAAAGCTTGGATGAAGCTCCGGTCGCTGTCAGTCGTCTGTATGTTGGCTGTGAAACTGCGGGACATTTGTGCCTCGGACATTGTTCTTTACGATGATATTTATAGGCAAACTTTCCGTTTAGTTTGCCTTCTTCCCAAAACGTCAACGAGATCCTCGCGTCGCCGTGGTTACCGCGAAAGTGCACCTGGGAAATGCTGTTTTTAGTAGATGAGTCGGATTTTATCTTTAAATAATCACCCAAATGATCATTAAAGTGTAGAGAAAATCGACATTTCCACTAAAAATTATACGTGGGAGACAAAAACACGGCAGAAAAGGATTAAATATAGTGTTTGCGTTGTATTTTTGAGCAGGCACCGTAACGGCTAGCCTAACCCCTGCGAACGCTTGCAGAAAACCCCGTGTCTGGAAAGGAAAGCCCTCTTCTCATGATCCGCCATTAGGAGCAGACCGGTGGTAAGCTCGCGCTCCGTTTTTTTGACGGGTTTTTGTTAAAAATGGACCCTTTAAACCGACGTTTGGGCTCCAGCGGAGACTCAAGTGTTCTGTGTGTCTTATCTTGCAGGTGGATTGAACGCCAGGATGCAGATTTTCGTGAAAACCCTCACGGGGAAGACTATAACCCTCGAGGTGGGTAACTGGCTGTGATGGAGGGCTGTGTCGTTCACGGGCTGCCGTTAACCAGAGTTTTGCTTACTGTGGAACTAGATTAGAGCGGCCGTTTGTACACGTGCAACTTAATCGGTGCTGTGTGTTAACGGCAGCCGTACGTCTGTGTGTTTGGAGGCGGAATCAGGCCGGTAAACTGCCGCTGTACCGGAGGCTAATAGGCTAAGCTAATCAGGGCAGTATAAACACGTGGAGCGGGCGCAGCAGCATCGTGCTGTGCTCATAAAGCTTTGATTAGCTGTAGTTAATAAAAGTAAATGTGTCATTTCAGTTTTAAGAATTGCAGTTTGCATGTGAGTAGAGCTTTGACCGGAAGCGCGTGCTGTCCCGGCTCACCTGTCCACTCTGCTTCCACAGGTTGAGCCTTCAGACACCATCGAGAATGTCAAGGCCAAGATCCAGGACAAGGAGGGTGAGTGAGCCCGGATCATCACATTTACTTTCTCTGCATCAAAGGTTAGGAAGCGGTTTTTATCTGAAAACGGGTGAATGTGGGAGGCCGAGCTTCAGCAAAGATTCCTGTGTTTACCTGAAACCACGTGATGAGCTTCTTGTTTGTAGAGAAACACAAACTGCGGGAAATGAGACCTCCACAGAAACGTTATCTGTGATCTGTCAGGGGAAACTGTCATGGTTCGGACTGTAATGAACAGACTGCAGCAGGAGGGTGGTGGTCTGTCTTACAGGTGTATGCTGAGGTGTTAGAAAGCATCATTAAGAGCAGGGGAGGCTGTTTGTATGGGACACACAGGTGCATGAATGTCAGAGAAACAGGACAAACTGATCGTTAATGTGAGTGAAACTAAAATGATGCTCCTGTGGGACGAACACAAGTGCAGCTGTATAGAGACGGTGGAAGGAGGGTGGTGTTTGAAGGGCAGCGGCGTGGTCCACACTCTGGTTTCTCTGTATTTAAGAGAAATGTACACAATCATCTACTGCAAAACAAGGACCATGACGCTAGCACATGGGTGTCACTGTCATTTAAAATCACAAGATGTGCTTCTGCTCAACAAGCAGGTCAGTGATTTAAAACAGGCTGTCACAGGGAGGCGGAGCTTCAACCACACTTGAGTTTCTGGTTTAGATGAATGTGTGTGTGTGTTTCTGGAGTCAAGAAACCAAATGTATGCAGCAGATTAGAGGAAAAAGTTAAAGCTCTGATTATTGAACGGTGTGATCCTGATCAGCTGCTGTTTGCTCTCTGCAGGAATCCCTCCTGATCAGCAGAGGTTGATCTTCGCCGGGAAGCAGCTGGAAGATGGCCGCACGCTGTCCGACTACAACATCCAGAAGGTGAGCCGGGAACGCCGCCCCACAGAAATAATAAAGACTTCTCTGTAAATGTGGAGACTCTGAGCTCAGTTTGAGATTTGGAGCCAGCATCGTTCTTTGCTCAGAGGTCATCTGATGAGCTGTTGCTGTGGGTTTGATTTTACTTCTGTTTTGGGTTTAATCGGGTTCCCAGTGCAGGTTGTAGATCAGTTGCAGTTTCATCTGGATTAGAACCTCTTTGGATTGGCTCATAAATTCAGATCAAACCTGGATGTTTCTGAGTCTGAGCTGTGGTAATTGGCTCTGCAGTCAGGCGTGTCGGTACTGAAGCCTCAGATTCAAACAGCTGGACCTGGAAACAGATTTGTGCTGTGAGGTAGCGTTAGCTCACAGGAAGGCCAGGAGAAAGGAAATCCAGTTTCCATCTAACTTTGAGGGAAAATGCAGACCTGGAATTTGACACTAAGGAGTCTGCTTTGCAGTCCGGCGCCCCCTTGTGGCTTAAATGAGTCCTGCAGGCTAAAACCTCCAGTCTGAATGCTCCTAGGTCCGTGGATCCCACACAGGCTGGAGTCTCCACTGCCTTCAGGTGATCCTGAAGTGTTGGAACGTCTCCTCCTGTCACAGCAACTCAAAAATAGTGTTCCATCTTCAGGACGGTGCTAGTGGGAATTTTTTCCCTCTTGGAGTTTGTTCAATGAAGGCATGAATTAAAGATGCTGCAACATCAGCTGTCTGTAAATAAGAGGTTTTGGTTTTCCCTGGTTTCCTGTCGCTGTCACGGGGGCGGAGTTAAATTCAGGTCTGAACCCCTCAACCGTTGTTACTTGATTGTGTCCTTTGGCGTCCCTCTCACACCTGTTTCTTGGTGTTTTCAGGAGTCGACTCTGCACTTGGTGCTGAGGCTGCGCGGTGGTGCCAAAAAGAGGAAGAAGAAGTCCTACACCACCCCCAAGAAGAACAAGCACAAGAGGAAGAAGGTCAAGCTCGCCGTGCTCAAATACTACAAGGTAAAAACGCCGCTGGAGACGTGCTGAAGTTTAACTTTGGCATATTTCTGCTTTCATTAAAACCGACGTTTTTCCTCCAGGTGGACGAGAACGGTAAAATCCACCGGCTGAGGCGCGAGTGTCCCGCTGACGAGTGCGGCGCCGGCGTGTTCATGGCGAGCCACTTTGACCGTCACTACTGCGGGAAGTGCTGCCTCACCTACTGCTTCAACAAACCCGAGGACAAGTAGACGGGACGATAAATAAAGAAATGTTTGACTCAAAGTGGTGACTTTGTGTTTCTGTTAACGTCGTTTAAACTGGTCGCTGCCGGTTTCAGGTGTTTAGTTTTGTGCCGTGCTGCACTGAAGACTCAAGTTTGACTCAATATTTTAACAAGTCAAAGAAAATCAGGCGTGCTGCTGTCACGTCGATGAAAGCCACCACACTCGTCACATGAACAGGCTGCTCACCTGGAGGAGACCCGCCCCCAGAATCCAAACCCTTTGGAAGCTCAATTATTAATAAATTAAAAACTTATAAAATGTTGAAGTTTTCATTTGAGCATCAAAATTTGAAACTTGGAACACATTCTTATGTGCTGAAGAATAATTTGAAGTAAATGTTATTTCCTCTTTATTGAAAATGTTCATTTCAAATCTTGACTTGTAGTTTGTTTTTTATTATAAGGTATTTGTATATCGTATAAGTTCAAATTATATTATTACTGATATTTAACCTTTTCAATAGTGAAGAAAATATTTCTTCAATTTTATTTCACACGAGTTACTTAAAATGAGAAGTTACAAATTTGAAAACAGTATAAGTTGGATTTGGTAAATATTGAAAGCTACTAAGTAACAATTTTAATATAATTTTGAATAAATTTCTCTGAACATTAGCAAATTTACATTACGGCACAGAAAATTCAATTCCAAAAATAAAGTTAATTATCAAATTCCTTTTTTTGTTGGTAGAGACACAAACAAAAACGCAGGCGTTGATGTGAAAGAAGCAGAGCGACACTGAGTTTGAGTACTAAAATAAGAGTATTTACTTAAAAATTGGTACATTGGACAGACTGTATACAGGGTTTTCATTTCCTTGGTAAACTCATAAGGCACCATACCAGATGCTGTACAAAACACCAACAGCAGGAAACAAAAACACATTTACATATTGGAGATTATTCCTATACTGAGCTTTAATTACAGACACACTAAAGTTACTGCTTAAATAGCTGCTGTATGAACGTTAGCCTCATTTACACGCAGCCAACATGCACGCCAAACCCACTGCTGCCACACGAAACCGCTTACAGCAACCGTAGCCTAGCTTAGCACAAACTGTTAGCTTAGTGGTACCTGCTGCTAAAACCGCAACTTTTCTACGTGTGGCCGAGAAACCCGAATAAACACGTCCAAAGTTGGTAAGAGGCGAGGTTCCAGTCTTTGTGCTAAGCTAGGCTAAAAACATCAGGAACCAGTTTCCCAAATATTCCTAATGATTAAAGCAAACTCACCAGAAATAAGCCAATCAGCTTAAAGGGGACCTGTTCTGCTTTCTACCGATCCAAGTCACTGAATGCAGTTTCATATGATGAGGTATACTTATGTAAAAATAATCCTCTGATCTGAACCTCAACAACGCACGCTCTGTGGACTTCCTGTTCCACAGGGGGCGCTCTGGAGTGAATGAAATACAAAGTCTTAAATATAATTCAGCCCGAAATGGCTCACAATCGCCCTGTCGATGAACTGTAGTAAATTTGGTACACTGCTATTAACAAGGAGTTATACAGCGACCCCTCGGTAGGCTTCCAGAACCTGGCCAATCAGAATAAAGTCAGGCTTTGGGATGTGTGCCTTAAAATGGCAAATATCCCTTAAAACTGGATTATTTTAACAATAAAATAAGCCACATTTACAGTTCAGTTCATCTACGTCAGCAAGAAGAGGTGGAGCTCTCGAACATAACATTCAGCCCCGCTTCCGGAAGCTGGCCAATCAGAAGAAAGTGAGCTTCACAGAGTATAAGCTGAGGGGCTGTCTGAGATAATCATACTAAGCCACTCTGAGCAGAATAAGTCCCCTTTCAAAGCGGTTACGTTGCTTTGATTTTCGTGCAGGTCTTCTTCGGGTTCTGTGCCACTTTGTTTTTTTTTTGTTTGTTTGTTTTTTTCTTGTTTTTAATTTCAGACAGAGAGAAAGAAGTGGACAGACAGACGAATAGGACGGCAGACGTCTCCGTGCTGACCCCGCGTCTTCCCGCCGGCGTCTCCGAGGAGCCGGCCGGACGTCAACACCACTGCAGCGTGGTATTCTGGTTTAAACTCCTCCCACAAGCAGGCACGGCATCTAAAGATAACGTTTATTTACATATTTAAATTCACATGTTATTATAGTACCTTATTCTGCTTATATTCAACTAAGCGTGGAGATAATATCTTAATATGGCAGGAAAACTCAGTCCTGAAGAGAAACAAAGAAAACATTTTCAAACAGGCGGAGGTGGAGGAAGCTCGGCGAGTGGGTCCTCTTAGGAAACAAAATCTCAGTTTATTCATGAGGAATGAAAGCCCCGCCCCCCTCCTCGCCCCTCCATAGGAAGTCATCTTTTATCTTTTGTTTGGCTTTCACAGAAAGCGTCAAACCTCGAGTCGCTCAGCGCAGAGAGGATGAGGAGGAGGAGACAGTTCAGCCCTGAGATGGGTCCTTTGCTTTTTAAGCTCCTCCCCTTCATCCCCCCCCGATGAAGGAAGGTGGTCCGGGGCAGAGGTTGAGGTGAGTCTGGAGGAGGAGGGTGGGATCAGATCTTGATGTCCTGGGACTCCACCATCTTGGCGAGCGTCTTCTTCACTCTCAGGATGGTGAGGCGGGATGCGGGGTTATGAGCCCAGCACTCTGACATCAGCTTCAGCATGGCCCGGAGGCACTGCGGACACAAACACGCCGTTAAAGGACAAACAGGAAGTCAGAGAACACGACATTCTGCCGTCAGCAAGGGGACACCTCCTGCCTGACCGCGTCGCCAAAGTATTAATCCGCCACATTCTCAGTTTGATTTCACAGTTCAGTCGCGAGGACAGCAGAAAGAGGAAGGAGACAGACTAGCGGAGGAATATGTCGGTGGTTAGGTCGGATAGGAAGTAGTCCCAGTAGAGAGAAAAACCAGACAGGAAGTAGTGCGAGCCTCACCTCGTCGCTGTTCCAGCGGTTAGACACTGTCGGCCGCAGACCCTTAACACACACCACCTCCAGCATGTCCTCATAGGAGGGGTCAGAGGGCACCGTGTCATAGTACGGCAGCTGGTAGTCCTCCACGATACCTGCACAGGAACCAGCAGCTGGATTAACCTCAGAGCTTTCTGTAACAGCTGACATTCTTCTTCTTCTGGTGTTTTTACGTAAACCAGGTGACTGTAAGGCGTTCTCGCTGTGTGTGTGAATCAGCAGACGTCATGTGTGCGTGGGTGTGTTTGCGCGTACCCCCGGTGATGCAGCGTCGGGCCATTTCCCAGACGACGAGTCCGAAGCTGTACATGTCGGCCATGATGTAGGCCTGGAAGTGGTTCTTGTTGAGGCTCTCGTCGAGGACCTCGGGGGCCATGTAGCGTCTCGTCCCCACCCGGGTGCTCAGGGGGATGTCCACTTCGTTCGTGTCGCTATGGCAACACAAAGAGAGGTTAGGTCAGCTGAGGTCAGAACGGCCTGAGAATAAATCCAGGAGTAAAAACGAACCTGTTGAACTTGACGGCGAGGCCGAGGTCGGCGATGCAGCAGGTGCCGTTCTTCTTGATCAGGATGTTCTTGCTCTTCAGGTCGCGGTGGGCGATGGCCGGCTTGCCCTGCGTGCCGTAGATCTCCGTGTGCAGGTGGCAGAGGCCGCAGGCGGCCGAGTAGGCGAGCCGCAGCAGCGCCTGAGTGTCCAGAGTGGTCAGCTTCAGGAAGTCGTACAGCGAGCCGTTCTCGTGGTGGTCGGTGATGAGGAAGAGCTGTGTGAAGGCGCCGGTGCCCTTGATGTCCGCCGCAATGAAGCCTGCGGAGGAAGAAGAGGGGGGTAAAAAAATCCACCTGACTTTATGTACTTAATATTCATCCCAGGCGTCTGGAGACTGTTTCTTATTGGCCGTCTCTGCTCCGTCACTCTGATGAGCTTTTATGAAGCTGACATAATCATTCAGCTGTTTCTGCTGGAGAAGCGAGCGGCACCATGTCTCAGTCTGAGACGCTCGCCGCCATGCATAATCAAAATTCAATGGAGGTATCGAGCGCTCTGGGAGCCCTCGGGCTGGGGCGGCGTCTGAGGTTTTATTCCCCGTCTGTTCCTATCACAGCGCTCTCACGTTCAAGCTTGTGTGAAAAATGTGAAAAGATTGAGATTTTTTTCTGTAATCGCGTCGAGCTGCGGCTTTGTCACGTGACTTGCCCCATAACCTCGCGTGAACACGGCGTGTCGGGCGTGCGAGCCTACCGAGGATGTTCTCGTGCCTCATCAGGACCGTCTGGTAGATCTCCGTCTCCCTGAACCAGCTGGCTTCCTCTCGGGTGAAGAAGACTTTGACGGCGACCTTCTCTCCCCTCCAGCGGCCCAGCCACACCTCGCCGTACCGCCCCTTTCCGATCTGACGCACCATCTGGATCTGTTTGGCGATGGTCCGCTGCACCTGAGGACGTGGAGAGGCTCGATTAGGAGGCTTCAGGAGGGCGCGCTAACTTTCTTTTTTAACATGGTCTGTGGCCTTTGACCTGCTTTAAAAACAAAGATCTGTATTAGTGTGTGCGCCTCTTCTTTGACCCTCGAGCGTCGTCCACAGCAGCCAGCGTTGTCTCTTCATCAAAGAAAGTGATGAGATCACAGGTGAAATGATAAAACTTTCACTAATAATTAAATCAAAACTGGAAGCTTGCTGGATAAAATATAACTAAAAGAAACAAAAATAAATTCTAATAGAGAACAAAGTGTGAATTCACTGCTGGTGCTGACTGTGTGTTTGTAGGTCCTACCAGCAGGGGGAGCCCCGAGCCGCTGCCTGAGCTCTGAGACTGATGAATGAGGTCTCTGAGCGACTCGCCCTCCCGGATGAAGACATCGTGCTCCTGGTCCTTATGGTTCTTATGATACCGCTGCCGGTCGCTCTTAAACTTATACCTGGATGCGTGCACGCACGCACACACACACGCATACACACACGCGCATACACACGCGCGCACACACACACACACACACACGCACACAACCTCTCAGTATGATTCATAAACGGGCTCGAGGTGAATGTTAGCAAAATAAAAATGTCTGTGTTTACTACAGACAAAAATAAATAAGATGTAAACAGGAAGCCGTCAGTTTTACTCTAATAACGATTTCAAAATAAAAGCCTATACTAAGAAACAATTTCTCTTTATCTCGGCGTCTTTGAAAACTGATTTTTGTTTTTGAGGCTCAAACTTGACAATAAATATTTTCCGTTTTGTTTTCTGTTCACGTTCATGCTGTGAAAAAGAGTTTCTGCCCAGTAACATTATCTACTTTGATTTTACTCATATTTCCTGATATTGTTGTTTTTGTTGCTTCATTATTGCCTTTGATGTGCTCGTGTTAGTTTATACTTTTATTACTACACCTGTGCAGGTGACAAATAACATCTGACCCATCGTTACGACCAGTAACAATTCGTTACGCCAGCTCACGTTCGGTGATTTAAGCACATCTGTCGTCCAATCAGACATCAACCATAGACAGAAGCAGGTCAAACAGTCGCTGCTTCTTTGAAGGCCTGCCGGTCGCTGCCAGGTGAGCTCTTACCTGTAGTAGTAAACCACGGTGACGCAGATCAGCGTGCAGCAGCAGATCGTCATGGAGATGAGAAAGGCCAGCCAGTGGGGGCTTTGCTCTGCGCGCGCAAAAACACACTTATATTAGTGACCTGTGCTGCTTCACAAGCTCGCCCGCTTCACACCTGCACCTGTGTTCCACATTACCGGTTTTGGGCAGCGGGGGCAGCGTGGGCTGCAGGTGTCTGTTGCACAAGTCTGTGTTGCAGCACTCGATGGTCCTCCTGGCCTGAGCGTTAGGGGAGTCCTGCCAAGAAAACAGGGACAATCACAACAGCAGGTCAGGTTTTAAAGTGGGAGGAGACATGAAAGTGTGAAAACTTGACAGACACGCCCACAGAGACACGCCCACACAGACCACCGCTCACCTTGCACTGGAAGTGAGAGCCTTCATACTTCATGCAGCCGGAGGTGAGCTGCACATATCCGTGCTCGTCCTCCTCGATGATGGCGAAACACTGACCGTTCGTCCTGAGGACAGACATCATCATCATCACGTCTAACCCTGCAGCAGCGACAGACTCTGAGACTCTACTGCGCTGATTCTACTCACTGGCAGGTGTTGTTGATGGCGTCATCCGGGCAGTGACCTGAGCAATAACAGCTGAGGGATCGAGGGAGATCCTCGGGCGCGATGGTGGGACCGTCGCCAGGGCGCCGGGCCTCGGGCTTCACCCCCGTCCCCTGCAGGACGTGGTCCGGGTTCTGACCTGCGGCTGGACACGAAACTAAAGTTATAACGTTTTTTTACTCTTTGGTGACGGCTTAGAGTCAGCAGCTCGGAGTGACTCCTGCAGGAGGTGAAACATTCCTCCTCTATCAGCTGATGACAGGAGGAGCAGGAGAGCTCCGTATAGGGACCACAACAAAGACGACGGAGGGTCGGAGATCGCAGAGCAGAAAATAAAGTTTACTGGACTGAAAACATTCAGTTTATTTGGCTTTCATCGGCGCGAGCAGCACTTTGACTTCAGACAGCAGATCAAAGGCAGACACGGGGACGCTCGCCCTTATCAGCCGTCTGCTCCGTATCTCAGTCCTCCTCTAATCCCTGCGCCTCCCTCTGCTCTCATACCACCACTCTCCTTCACGTTACTCCTCCTCCTCCTGTATTCGTCTTTGAGATCGCTTTCCAACACCTCTGCCTCGTCACCTTCCTCCCTCAGAGTAAAGACGCTGAGGGTGTGGACGTGCACGCCGTCATGCCTGGACATGAACTACCTGCTGGGCTCACCTCCTGTCCCGCCCTCCTCCTGCCCCTCCCCCGAGAGCCACTGTAACCCGGAGTCACGTCAGAATCACAGCTTTCATGTGCTGGTCGTTTCCGTTTCGCTCTCAGCACAAAAGTTCATCCTGAGCAAAATCACCTCAAAGAAACCATGTGACCATGTGACGGGGGAAATCAAATACCTGGTTTGAGAACAGGTGGATGTCATCGTCTAGTGTTTCCTGTTTTTATTCTCGTAAGTTGTGAAAGCATGCCTCGGTGAAGCCTCGCGCCAGTGAAAAGCAGCACGTCATCACCTGAGAAGCTGCTTCCTGTTTGTTCTCCGTGGGGAAAGCCTCCCTCGCTCTCACATGTTTGGATTTTCCTCGCGCTGTAGCGCTCGCCGTCGAGGCGGCCTATCGTCGCTGGTAAAGTTTCTGTTCGGACCACACCGGCTGCTCCAACCGTGCTCTGGTCTCGAGCCGCGCTGCCACTTTAAGAGCACACGGGGGGAGTCGGATTACCCAGCGTCCTCTCTGCCAGACCTCAGTCTCCACTCCGGCGGCCGGCACAATTATTAAGCACACATGTGGACAGAGGCAGAGCAGAGGCTCCACCCACCACTCCTTTTTATCCAATCAAAGACCTGTCCGGTCCGTGAGGGCTTTCAGGTCTAGACAATGATGACATCACAGCTCGCCGATTTGTTTTTTGAGCAGAAAAATAAAGACGCGAAATGATGAAGTGATTTTCAGCTCTTAAATTTTTAATTTAAATTATTTTTAACCCCCTGGGTTGAAAAACTCAGCTTTATAATTCACACACTGAAACCGTCTGCAGTCTGTAATCAGGCAGAAACACACACGTCTTTAATCGCTGCCTGTGCTGAGTCACAGTTACCTGCCCACCGCACACCTGAGCTCCCACATTATGTCCTAATCCTGCTCCGAACACCGTCATGCTAACATCAGCTCTGACAGCGGGACGATAAAAGCATGTGAGTCCAACGATCATTACAACTACGTCAAACTTATGGGACGTCTGTAATAAACAGCTTCAGGGTTTGATCGGGAATGCTGGAAATACATCAGCTGTGACGGTTTGCAGAGCCTTGGATGGTTTTAACATTCAGCAGAAAGCGACCCTGACTTATGCTTTATTTTATTTATAATCCCTTTCTTGTCCTCATTCTCACTGTGGACAGTAAAGATGTTTTCCTGTGTCCCAGCACCACGCCAACACACCTCCCTCAGTGTGACCCTGGGCGCTGTCTGAAGTTTGGAGGCCTCCATCTTTGTCTCCTGTGGGGAAAATATTCCCGTAAAACCATAGAAACGGGAATATAATCCTTTGATCTAAACCATGTGGACTCCTCTCACTCGGGTCCTCCTCCTCTGTTTGTCTCCACTTTTACAACCTGAGCCCGCCAAGCACAGCCTCCTTTCCTCTCTCCTCCTCGACGACTTCCTGCCGAGGATGTTTACACGGCCGGCCTGGCGTTGCCAAGGTGACAGAGAGCAGCTGAAAAGCTTCCCAGCGAGGTAATTAACAACCTTGTTAAAAGCCTGGAATGAGCAGGAGGAGTTACCATGGAAACACGGACGCAGCAGGAAGAGCAGGAGGAGCTGGTCCCAGCAGCCGAGGGTCATTAGGAATGTCAGAGGAAAGCAGGTGAAGGAGGACTCGGGGTCATGGTGTGGGGGGTTTATGGATCGGCTGTGATGTCACCACAGCGCCGTACCAAGTCAACCAGCGCTGTGAGGGCGGGGCCCCGCCTGACTGACAGAACCTCCGCGTCAGCACTGACGGAGGAGAAGAAGTCAAAACTACCAGTACACAAAGTTTCTCCTCCACAGCAGCTCCACCCGTCAATCTGAGCCTCTGCACTCATTCATGACGGGGACGTGTGCTTTTTAACCAGGCCCAGGTTCAAACTCCTGTTAGTGCTGAAAAAGTGCACGCGATCCATGTTACCTGTGTTAATCCTGCTTTAGAGAGAAGCCCCGCCCCCAACATTCACCCTGAATGGACTCTGCTCTCCAAAATAAAATATGAAGCGTGCTGCCGCCGCAGCAGAGTCCACAGAGAGGAAACAAACACCACTTTAGAGGGTGAAAAAGAGTCCAGAGGGACTGACGGATATTTCCGGAGAACAATAACTGTTTGGAAAGTTAGCGCCGCCAACAGCTCGTACAGGAAACAGTAAATGTGCAGAGAGGAAGTGAGAGCGGCAACAATCAGCTCAACAGCTTCCTGCAGGGAGGGGAGGGGCTCGGGGCAGCGCTCCAGCCTTCGCTGTGATCACAGCAGAAGAAAATACATTCGCTTTCTTCTCTGAAGAACAAATCAAATGTTAATACCAACTTATCTTCACACCGAGTGACTTTAAAGTCACAGGTGTGTATGAGCTGCTAACTCAGGGATGATGATGTCACAGCGAATCGTCACTGACACAGGACGACACGGCACGAGCTCGGGACACCTCAGAATCTGTAACACATTTCGCTGCCAAGCGTCTCTCAGCTCACCTGTCGCAGGTGTACTAGGTATGTATTGAAAGGTCCTGACTGATCACTAAAACTGCACACACAGTGTGGACGCAGTCTTCGTTTGAAGTGCTTTTAACTTGGCAACCAGGGGGCGCTAGCTGTGGCTTTCTGATCCTATAGAGCGCCCAGGAAATCGTCCCGCTGTCCGACCTCTGCGAACTCTTTCCTGATGGCTTTATGGGCTCAGTCCCGGTCTCAGCCCCTGGATTCAGTTTAGACTGAAGGAGGCATTTTTGGTAAATTTGGGTCAGACAGGAAGGATTCTGATGCTCAGACCAGGCTCGTCGGCCAATGAGCAGCTCTCTGAGGCGGGGATGCTGAGTCAGAGCAGTGACGTTAACACATCAGCTCCCCCCCACCGTCACTTTGTAAATGTCACCGACAGAAACGGCTTCCTGAGGGCGTGAAGGTGGAGTCAGCAGGCGAGAAGGTGGATGGAAAAACAGTTTGATAAGACGGCGGAGAGTCGCTCCCTTCCTGAGATTACAGCCTGGCTCTTATCAGCGGACTCTGGGTCTTTGGAGGTCAGAGAGTGGCGAGGGAGGAGGCGACCTTTCTCATGTCCTCTAACTCCAAGCTGGAACGCCTCCTCCGCCCTAAGACTCGGTCAGGAGGAGACTGATTCTGTCGGTTTCACAGACGATTCCTCAAACTGACACTCGAGAATCTTGTCAGTGATTTCTTTGATACTGACCCAGAGTTACAGAACAAAGGAATCAAACATAAGGCCCACGTGCCAGAACTGGCCTTTCAAAGGCTCCAATCTGGCCCACAAGAAGCATAATGTGGAAATGTCAAAGAAGCCAGCCATGAAGTTGGAACGTTCACTGCATTTTCATCAGTGTGTATTCATCAGCTGTCCGGTTTAAGCATTTTAAATACATGTTTGTGATTACAATGCATTTAAATAAAGGCTCCAAACAGCAGCTTTGATGAAGCTTTCATCTCCACCTACAAACATCAAACAAACGTTGGCTGCCACTGATCTGGAAAAGCTTCCCCCGTGAATAAACCAAAGAAGCCGAGTTTGATGTGCAGGAAGAAGCTGCTGGCAATGTTTTATTGGAAGCAGGAGGAGCAACGCCACATTTCTGGGTCTGTTTCTGTCCTTATCGGCCGGCCGACACTTACAAACAGCTTAAACAACAAGCTGCTGATGCCCTCGGTGTGCACAAGGAGGGGGGCGCCAATTACAGAGGAGCCCCGCGGCGACTCAGTATGCTAACGTGGTCTGGAGTAGTGCTTATCTGCCCGAGACAAGCTGAAGGGTTAATGAGCAACCGAGCAGCTCGTCGGTCAGAGCGGACACGGTCTCAGCAGATGGACACATTAACCGGGACCATCGCAATCCCCCCAAAACATGAGAAACAAAAAATGTTTTGAAAAGAAATAAAAAAGGTGGCGCTGGAGTCTGTGTGGTCTGTCAGCAAACTGCTGCCTGACGAGTCCACTCGCAACAAAACATGAGGCAGGAAGAGCCCAGGCTCAGTGATTGCAGCAACTAAACTTTCAGAATAAAAGCACTGGTTTGTCCACTAATAACTGGATCGTGTAGCTGAATTAAAAACACGTATGAAGCCTTAAACAGCCTTCATTGTTGTTCTTTTGGTGAGGAACACCAGACTGATCTAATGTGACCTTTCACTTGCTGTTTGCAAGTCTGACCCTGTGAGAAAAACGCTGCCTGTCACTGGTTCAGACGGTGGTCACCATCATCTCTCTAGGTTGCCGTGTTTTGGGGGTCCAGATCATTTCTGTGACACTGAAACACTGACACAGCTGCTCACTCCAACCATCTTTTAAACATCTTACCATCAGTTCTGAGGGACAGCAGCAGAGCGACGGCCGTCACCGCCACGCAGACCGGTAGACCTGGCATCCTGCAGCAGGACCGGACCGGACCGACCAGGTCCTACACGGTCAACGAGAGCTTCTGATGAGCCGGTCTGGGCCTGGAGGAGATGGGGTTATTGTTCCACGGCAGGAGTCTGAGGAGCAGGGAGGAGCTCCAGATGGAGGCAAGGCAGGGTAGAGGCAATGGGATGAAGGGCAATATCACAAAAACAGGTCCTCCTGGGTCTCACTGGCTCTGTGGACCCAAAACCCTGAAGAAGAAAGACAGACAGGAGATTCAGTAGGACTTAAACATCAGCTGATCAGAGAAGCCTCAGATGCCTCCACCTGTAACATCCATCCCAGGGCGAGACAGCACTAGAAACAACCCCGCTCACCTACAGCCTGACCTGCGTGTTACTGAACTCAGGAACCTGGAAAGAGAGGCCGGCTGGTGGATTCAAACCCACAACCTTCATGCTGTGAGCCATCGCACCACCCTCTCTTTATTATTTTTAGTTAGTTTCATTATTCATCTCTCTGGTGTTCAAAAACTGTAGCTGCTCACGACTCTCAGAGGAATCCTTTCTGCACTCTCCCAGCTTCATAGCTGTCCTCTCCGCTCTCCTACAGCAGCTTTGTATGATTCTCTGGTGAAAATAATCCTCCTTTATCTGATCCTGGGCCTTGACGCAGCCCCGGAGTGGATCCTGTGTGAAACGAGCGGCTTTAGCAGCTTTTTGCAGTGTTGTAATTATTAACTTTAATAACACTTCCTGTATCATCAGAGTGACCACACACACACACACACACACACACACACTTTGGGCCAAACAATTAGAATCACCTGGTCACATGAGAGCGATGATGATGATGATGAGAATGAGATCATGCTCTTCAGCATGCGCTGACCTAGTGACCCTGGCCGCCCCGGCGCTGGCCCCCAGGGCCTAACTAACTACCCGACCATTTGTCCGGGGATGTTCTGCAATTACCAACACTCCCGCGCAGCTCTAATAACGTCATGTCGCAATTAGTGGGCGCCGCAAGGGCCGAAGGGGTGTGCTGAGGAATTAGCGGCGATGTGTGCCGGTGTCTGTCACTTTTTATTTGCCCTCGAGCCTCAAAAGGGTCCGACCTGTGACCCACTTCTCACACATCTACAGAGAACAAAGACGCACACACGGGACGGCGCCCAGGGCGAGTCGAGCGTAAACGACAAACACGACTTCAAATCTGAGGAAAGGCATCGCTGAAGGGTTTATTATATTTACTAAACGTAATAATGAAAATACATTTAAACACATTCTAGTGTTTTATAAAGACTAACAACACGTCATCATGTATGGAAGGCTGAAGCTGCCAACGTGACTCGTGATTCACTTAATGAATTAAATAATGCTTAACTTACACTGGTGGTTTTGGCTCTTCACGCTCCCACAGCCACACAAAGGGTTAATTCCAGTTTCCAACAATGGAAACTGGAATTAACCCTTTGTGTGTTATGAGTAAATGAATCGCTGCATTTGCTTGCAGATAAAAGAGGATGCTGTTAAAACAGCACTATTAGCTCTCTCATTACTATCACACGTACTCATGAGCAAATAAATACATCAGCCTTGTAAAAACTATTGACGATGGGTTAAGCCTATCATCCATAGGCGATATATTCATCCAATCACAAGCTTCTTTCAGCTCAGGCAGCTGAATGTACCCTGGACTGAGCGTAACCTTGGAGCAGATCGTGCTTTAGCTGCAGCAGCTCCTAAACTGTGGAACGAGCTGCCTTTACAGATCCCGCCTCCCTGCCTGCTTTAAGTCTCTCCTGAAAACCCGCCTCTTTGCCCTGACACCACGTGGGATGTTGGTTTATTTGTTAGGTTTATTTTAGTTGTTTTTAGTTGATTCTATGCTTTTTTATCTTGTTTTTTATAATATAGGGCTGTTTTAATTTTTATGTATTATGTGTTTTGTTGATTTATTTTGGCTGTTTTCTGTTATTCTGTTTTTGTTTTGTTTTTTACTTATTTTCTGTACAGCACTTTGTTCCTGTGCTGGGTATTTTAAAATGGTTTATGAATAAAATTGGATTGGAATCGCCCAACATTAGTGTCCAAACAAACTTAAATCTTAGCCAGCCCAAGCAAGAAGTGTTCAAATATCTGGCCCTCGGCCCTCTGAGAGCCCGTAGACTGAAGCTGGGCCGTGAGCTGCTGGACACGAACAAAACTGGAAGCGTGCTAGGGACACGACATTTTTCTGGCCAAACATTCACACTTTTACTAAAGGTGTGTGTGTGTGTGTGTGTGCGCGTCTGTGAGTCAATATGCAGAGTGAAAGATTCTTCACCTCCTCGTCACAACAAAACCTCTAGTTTGTTTGCGGCTCTTCGCTCCATTTAAAGATCGGCGAGAACGACAGTGGGCTGCGATAACGCCGTCAGACAGGGCGGGCGAGTCGAGGCAGGCTCGGGACGGAGCGTCTGCTGCGAGTCCCCGGCACAGGAAGCACACCTCCCCCCAACGGTAATCGGCTGACACGTCCCCTTCCCTTTGAAAGCAACCACGGCTGTTATCACGACTGAAACACACAAACACACACAAAGTCGCCGTGGAGACCGAAACGCCAGAGAGACAAGCAACTGAATCTGTCACCTCCGTGCAGGAAGAGCCTCAGAGTTCACAAACGCTGAACTTTCACTCCTCCTCTTCATCGTGTTCAGACTCGTCCGCGACTCCTCGCTCTGCCTCAACAACAAACGCCGTTCTTCGGCGTGGCGCTCATACCAGCAGATATCAAACGACCACCCCCCTGCAGGCCCAGATTATCGGCTCAGACTTGGGCTGCGGCGGCCTCCCCATCCTCCGCAACTGTTTACAGTAAATAGGCTGAACTTACAGCACAAAAACCTCCAGCAGCCACGCGCTGCGTCTGTCCACTCGGGTTCATCTACACAGCGAAGCATGGGTCAGAAGAACCAACCACTCAGTTAACCAAGCCAAACTCTGGGTTACGCCACATTAGGACGTCCTCAACACACACAGCACTCCCACGACTGAGCGTCAATATTCATCAGTGCTAACATGAGAAGAAACTGTAACGACCCAAAGAGCAGGTGAGGTCCAAGCACCAATCAGCACAGAGGTCTTAATCACAGAGGAAGTACGTGCAGGTGAAATCAGTGTTTAAGAAGAACTGATTCATGTAGAGTAGAGAGAAAAAACTTAGCAGCTCACCTGAAATTCTGCATTTGAGAATTCAGGGCTTCAAATCACTGTGTCACCTGCCTACCTGCACAGGTAGTCTCTTATGGTCACACATGCTTTTTTCTAATCACACGTTTGTTTTACCCAGTATTAAATTTAAAACGTAAATTCATCAGTGAGCGCTGGTACTTAATCCAAACACTGTGCTGCACACATGTAAGGCGTGTCCAAATTCATGGGCTGGGTCCTCGGCAGGCCAGGTAGGCCAGAAGTGAGCGGCTGTCAAGTCGGTCTAGCCTCCAGATTTGCGTCACCAGCTGTCTCAGGCTATGTCCACAAAAAAGAGATTTTCCATTTTTGTTCTGTCTGTGAAGGTTCTCAGTCATCGTAGTCTAAGGAGCTATAAAGAATAAGCGTCCGGACTTCTTTAGGTTGCTTGAAGACGTTTCAGCTCTCATCCAAGAAGCTTTGAAAGCAACGGAGCTTCTCGGATGAGAGGTGAAACGTCTTCAAGCAACCTAAAGAAGTCCGGACGCTTTTTCTTTACAAGCTTATAAGACCATTTTTGTTTTACTTAAAAAAAAAAAAAAAAGTCATTGGAGCACTTTTACAAATATGTTATATTTGGACAGCCAAGCGTCGCTGTGACATAATCAGCCTACAAATATGGCCCCAGGAGCATGCAGCCCATGAATTTGGACACCCGGGTAAAATGAGCACGTACTACTCCTTCGATTCTCTGTGACCTGCGACCCTGGAGGGGCCCTCCAACCCTACTTTGGGAACCAGCTGCCAGATTAAATCCTTTTTTTTTTTTAACAAAGCAACACAACTCTGTGGATGTGTTCAAAGGAAGAGAACCACTCAAATCTGAAGCAGGAGAATAACTGAATGAAGGACGGTGTGAGATAAGAGCCGCAGACCGTCGCTGCTTTTGTTGTTTTCATATTTAGACGTGTGGGCATGTCATCTTATGATTCATCAGCTGTGTTATTCCTCAGCTTTGAAAGGCCAGAAAACAAAGTTAATGGTGGTGTCTGCGGATTTATTCACTGTGGGTTTCCCCAGGCCCACACCAAATTCCCTCCCCACCCACCCAAAGTTCTTTCATAAATGAGGGTGCTGCCTGCTGTGGGATTCAAACCCGCACCATAACCCCTCCCTCCCTGGTCTCTTCGGATAACGGAGGTTAATGTAGCGTAGCTGCTCTGGCGAGCTGGACGTCACGCCGGCGTCCTGAAGGAGGAACATTCACCGTGACGAGGGAATGAAAGGAGGTATTGTTGGCGGTCCCACCTGTACAGAATAAACCGTCCTTATAAGGAACCACTGAGCCATAGCTGCCCTCCCCCCGAGTGGAAGGAATTTGAGGTCACACCGCTCCGGGGATGCTGGGAAATTCGGTAGGATGAAACCCAAGCAGCGGGTTGAGACTCGTGGAGAAACAGAGTCCTTTAAAAGGCTTTTATGGACGAGGCCTGCTTCGGGTATCACAACTTTTCATTCGGCCATAAAACTTTAAGGAAAAATGATATTTGTGCACCATGGCTGGAGGCTCGGTACACACAGTTTTACTGTGATCACTTTTATTATTGCTGGATTAGCTTCCTGTCTGGATGGTCTCGTGCAGAACGTCAGCCGCCGAGAGTCACAGAGTGGAGCTCTTTTTATTTGTTTCTGATGTCAGAATGACCATAAATGGAGCTGATTAACGATTTGTTTTCTGCGTTCTGTGGTCAGGTTCAGGGTTTCATTTACCCAAATATAAACAACCTTTCTTCAAACAACAAAAACTCAATAACAGCAATATTAAAGGACCAGCTGTGCCTACATGTGCAGTCACCAGCACGCTGTCCATTTAAAGGCAGGAAACCCCGACTGTGAGGTTCTAGCTCCTGGTGTCGACGCAGATCGCTGGACAGATCGCTGTCTTGGTGTAATAAAAACGATCTCACAGGGATGCTCGTGGATCCACAGAGGAACTCGAGGGCAGCTCCACTCTGATTTACTGACCTTCCATCTCCTCCAAGAGCTGTTAAAACGCTGTAAAACCACACTGGACGCTGGCAGGGAGGGAGAGGCATTAATAATCCATCCCCAATTCTGCCCCCCTCTCAATGGACTGCAGGGTGAGGGGCCAGACATCAATAATCAAGCTTTAGGCCACGTCCACACTAGTCCGGATCGATTGGAAAACGGAGCTTTCGTGCAAAAACGATCCCTGTCCACACTATCGTTTTGAGTCGTTTTTCACACAGTTGCGCGTCCAGTAGCGCGCATGCGTGAAACGTTAGACGACTCGACCTGCGTCATTTCCATGTGTTGTTTATTTACTTTCCGGCTCTTTAAAACGGGCGGCGAAATGGCGAGACAAAGCACCGAATGTGTCAAATGGAACGATAATGAGGTGGAGCTGTTGCTCCGAGTCACAAATGAGTTCATATTAATCTTCAACACGGCCACTAAAACCTTTGAGCAAACAAAACAACTGCGGTACGATGCCGTCTGACCATCTTGGTTAAAGTGGTCACATGACTGCATCATATGACTAACATACGTCACC
>VUQR01017830.1:0-20934 GCA_015108515.1 Hemichromis elongatus | reverse complement strand
AATCTGAATACTAGCCATCTTTCTTAATCAACCCCTCTCATCATCACCACCCCCCACACCTTGCCTCCTCCTTCATGGCCACCCATTTGGCTGCAGAATAAAATCTCTTACCTTGACTGTCCCTGCCAGGTAAGCAAACAACACAATCCCAGCCTCCGGTGAAATTAAACTTGAAGAGCAGAACAGGCGATGAATGCACAGAGGAGCAGACATTGCTTTCAACACGCAGGTAATCGTAAGGGGCAAATTCTGCGACTTCGAATAAGTTGGCCCTGCTTTCTTTCACTGGCAGGAAGGTGTTTGCACTCTATACAAGGGAAGAGGGAGGGCTGGGGTAGTGGTGGTGGCGAGGGGGACCTTGAGTTCTCCAAATAAGGGCAGAGGAATGTAAACAAGTGAGGCGGGACTAAGGAGAAGAGGCGGGCTTGGAGGAAACCAGCCCGCCTCAACCTCTTCCCTGCATTAGGGGACTACCCCATTGGGGAGAGAAGAGGGGGGGAAAAAATCAGCGAATGAAAGAAAAGAAAGAGGGTTGGCAAGAAAAGATCAAAGAATGAAAACAACATTCTTGTACTTCAAGAAATTTTTGGTCCTCAAAAAGACACTTTTAATTAGAGCAGTCATTAGCTCCTGCAGGGAGCTTGGGGCAAATTTCACGAAAAGTGGCAGCCAAGTTTGTTTTTCTTTTTACTCTTGTGTGTCGTGAAATGACACGCCCGATGCCCTCATGCACAATGCAGGCAAGAAACAGATGTGCCTCAAACCCAATTACAGGGTTCACACATTGTTTTCAAAACAGTTTTACCAATCTTGACGTTAAAAAAGCCGTAGATGGTTCACCAAATGTGTTCTTAGGTAGCAAACTAAGAAAATCAGTTGAACCATTTATATCAAGCATTCATCATTTTGACTGTTGCGGTATGGTCAGTCTCTGAATAATCTACCAATTACGGTGGAAGAAGCAGCAAAACCAGGACTGCTCCTCCAGCTGCTTTTGTATCACAGGAGGAGGTCTGGTTGTGTATGCCTATGCAATTACCCAGCCCTTTCCATTCCTTCTCAGTTACTACCATCCCGCACCCCACGAATGCCAAAAATGTGAGTCAAACGCATAATGATGATGAGCATCCTCATTTGCTTCCATCCAGCCTTCTACATGTGCCTACGATCTGTGTACCGCCGCACACAGGGAATCACTTTAAATTCCACTGTACAAAGAGATGAACAAATAATGACTATTATTCAACAACACTCAACCCTAGCAGTATCTCACCATGAGGAAAGTTTTATTTTCTTAGTTTTGGAGAGATCTACCACTAAGTTAACATAGTCAGTACAGTACTTAGAAACAGAAGAGATACAGACTTTCAGTGGCTTAAGTCAAAAGTTTCATTTTATAAGTGTATATCTGATGCTAGTCATTTCTTCATTCCTTCCTTCATTCAATACACTTATTTAAGTTGAGATTCTCCACGCTTCATTGGCCCTTGAAATCCAGCCATTCCTGATTGCAGGAATGATATGTAGCCATTCCCACATGATGGCAAAGTGACTTCCTCCGAGTACTTAAAAATAAAACCAATGCAGAAGTGTTGAAAATTAAAGTTCATGTGATGGATTGAGGATTCTTCCAAATACGAGTCAATCCCCCCTCTCATGTTAAGATGCTCAACTTTACAGAAAGAAAGAAGCCGTAGACACTCACCGAGCTTGAACTTTTAAACATTTTTATAGGATTTGTTCCTTTTGGAGGGTTTTTTAAAAATTATTTTTCCAATAAATTGAATGTAATCTTGCAAATAACACGGCTTGCTGCACAGTTAAGTTGACAATTCACTCTCAAGTCCAAATACGATCACTTCAAAAAGAAAAGAAAATGTAACTTTCTATAATTTAAAAGAAAAAAAATATAATATATAAATATAAAATATCCATATGGTTTTATTTAATTTGTCAGGGGATTTCAAGTATCAAAAGAGTAAAAAAAACTTCATTCGCAGCCTTTTCAAAACCATTCGATAAACTTTTACAGGATCTGCTTTCCTTTAATGCGGGCTAATATTTTTGAACTATTTGTAATCTATGTTATAATTTGGACATTATATATTTGTTGTTGTGACCAGATTTTACAAAACTGCATTTTAATTTGGGAAAAAGTCCAATGAAAAATGTTGACAGCACTGGATTATTTACAGCAAAGAGGAGACATTTCCATGCATATCCCCCTATCATTATTATTATTATTATTATTTTATTTTAAACCCTGTCAGCCACATACATTAAAAAAAGCAGTCAAGAACATTTCTTGAATTAACAATTTGTTAGCAATCAATTCACACAAGGGGATAAACACACACTGACAACTGAAGAAAAGCCTCTGAAGTAAATTAGGTTTTCTTTTCAAAACCTTAGCACTAAAGTGACAAACGTTTCCTAGACTTCCTCCTCCTGAAGGAGCTCTGAGTGACAGCCTAGCGGAGGTAAACTAGTCCTGCCAGAAGACGGGGCGGTAAGTGGATGTAGAATTCCAACAAAGCTCCCAGTCTTGCTTCTCAAATTTAGCGTTTACATGAGAAAAATAAGGCTGTAAATATTCCACATGAATACTCGGGAATCGAGGCAATAGAAAAAAAAAAATGCTTCTTTGTTCTCGTCTTTGCTTTGCTTTGATGAATTCTTAAATTTGAGTGGTTGTGTTTTTATTGCATTCCCAGAAGTGAGCCTGAAGAAATCTATTGGAGTATTTCAAATGAAAGCACAAAAAAAGGCATGCTGAACTTAGCTTATAAAAACACTCAATGAATTCTGGAACAGGGTGGATCTGTGTTTTAATGCCACCACCACGTTGCTCTATTCTGGGAGGTTGTTGTGAATTCTGTGGTTGAGTGGAGAGCAACAACCACAGCTAGGATGGGACGCCCCGACAGGGTGGCTCTGTGTGTGTGAGAATATATATGTGTGTGTGTGTGTGTGAGAGTGTGTGTGTGGGCGGTAGTGAGAGTGTGCATGTGTGAGTGGGTTAAAGCATGCCTATTCATTTCATGAAACAACAAAACAGAAATCTCCTGAGAACCGACTGCTCTTCCTTTGAACCTAGCATTTCCTGCATACAACAACAATCCTCACTGTCCCTCACACAGACACACTCCATGCCATTTCCAACACGCTGGAGTCTAAAAGTAAAGTTTAGCTTCCAAAATATCATAACTTGGATTGAAGTCCCACTCCTCTATAAACACCCATAATATGTAGCAGTGACTGTGCATAGATGTTATTGCGATCACGCTGTAGTCACTCACTAACATGCACAACAGGCCCTGTCAAGAGGGGTTAATGACCAAGAGAGAGCATGAAAAAAAAGGGTGCATGTGTTCATGTAAATGTAAAAGAGAAAGAACGCACTGAAAGCTGGGAAAATGATAAGGAAATAAAGTTGGATGAATACTAGTCTCGAGAGTCACGTAAAGACCATCGAGGCATCACAACAGTACCTTCGCCATCACAGATGTTCTGGTACGAGTCCCAGCGAGTTAGAGGATCTGCTGTGTTGTAGTCCACAATAACATCTCCTCCATTTTTCCACTTGTCAGCACCTGGAATAAAAAAAAACAAAAAACATTACTGTCTAGTTTTAAATGCTATGTTAAGCTAGATGGCTGTAGGGTCACATATATAATGAAGTGACTGGAAAGTAGCACTGACCCTTCTCAATAATCTGATAGCAGCAAAACTGTGTCATTACTGAACATTTTTATTATTTTTTTTTTTTAGGAAATCAGTTTTATTATTTAATTTGTGTGATGACTAGAAACTAAAAATACATTTAAGGTTTTTGATAAAGAATAAAAATCAAATGTTTTTGGTAGCTCTTTCTGTTATAGCTTGGTAGCCTTGGTAGCATATGTAAGTTCAAACAAGCAAATGCTATTATGAATGAAAAATCAAAGTCATATTAAAAGGCAGCTAAGCTGAGCTGTTATATGGTCCGGATGTTGAAGTGTGCTCATTTTTCTTCCATGGGTGCATCTTGTATTTGCTCATCAATAAACCTTGTGAGAACCACGGCCTATACTCTATTAGTGTAGCGACAAATAACTCATATAGTATAAAATAGGCATAAAACTACGCTTGATTCATTATTATTTATTTACATTTAACAAATACTGACATGTATTTGGAATCCTAGGTTTTCAAATGCAGGAAATATTAGTAGAAATGTGAAGTTTTCTATTTTCCAGGCATGATTGCTGGTTATTAAATAAACCACTGCTCACTGTCCACAGCAGCAAGCACAATATTTAAACTGCTACCTTAGAGGAGAACTAAAGTACAATCAACTAATATTAGTATTCAGTAATTCAGCATATTTCAGTATATAAAAATTCACAGCTCAGATTTTACAGTTTTATTGCTAGAAGGTGATTATATTGTTTTTATATTACTTAGTCATAGTCATATTTTATTGAAGTAGTTTTGTCAGCCAATGCACAGTTTGTTTCCACATTAATTCTCAAAGTTTCTGGCTTCTTCCATACTATAAATATAATGTAAATATGTAAATTTCAGCGTAATATTTGTCTAGTGTAACCACTGTTGACACAACATATTACCTAGTTATAAATAGGTATACTTGGTATTTAAGTGTTACTTGCTATTTCCATATTACTACCTTCTTCTAAATAATTTACCCTGGGGATCAATAAAGTATTCTGATTCTGATTCTTGTTTCTATCTTATTACCCCTCAAGTATCAAACTATACCAAGCTGTAATAGAAAGTGCAACCACAATATGATCAAAAGACTTAATCAAAAACAGAACAGACAACAGAAATATATACATATCTTGTTTATCAGACCTGCACAGAGGCCCCACATAGTTTGTGGGGCCTCTCATGCGGCACATGCTGTGCTTCTTTGCCTGTCTGTCAGCACACACTTCACACTACATTTCCCTTCTCATCAGGGGGCAGAGGGAGAAGACCAGAGCACAGGACAGCACGTAAAAGTAAAAGTAGAAGAGAGAACTGCATCTGCTTTTAGAATTTCCCCGACAACTCCCTGTACTAACTTCAAATACAGATAAAGGGTTAGAAGTCTACCTGGGATCTTCTCTGGTCCCTCGGAGAAAACCAGCTCCACTTTACCATAATCTGGAAATCTGGGATCTGAATTGACAGCACAAAGGAGGAAAGTGTGTAAATGTGAGCCAGAACCAGAAAGATGAAAGTCACTGCTAGTTTGCAGCTCTCTCAGTAATTGTAACATGTTTGGGGAAACAAAATTATTGGTCTAAAAGCAACATGTCTAAATTAAGTTCAAGCTGAACCTCGCAGACGCTGTGTAGAGTAGAAGAGCTGCTGTTTACTATCAGCGGGGTGATGAGATCTGTTCATGGGATGGGTTTTTTTTCTAGGTCTACCTTTGTTGGCAGTCTCCATGTCCTCTTTTTCAAACATCAGGTTGTAACCCTGCACTGCTCCCGTGTGAAACTGCACCCGGAAAATAACCTCACGCTCTGAAGTCACCTCACTTTTATGATAGCATTTAATCTACAAGAGACAAAAACAAACAAACGTCAGGATGACTACAAAAGCACAGATTTTGCAATGTCTGAAAACACAGTTTGTTTCTTTCCTACCATGATGTCCCCTTTTAGGAGCTGTGCAGGCTCCAGCATGATGCATACACGGCCTCTGTGGCCTGGACCAATGTGACTTAAACAAAAACAACAGAGAAGTCTGTCACATGGAGCCAGAGTGTGGAAGCAATTACAGATATTTACAGAAAGCAGTAACTAATTCAAATGAACATTAAACTAACTAAAACAGAAAATTGCTTTAAAGTCTTCCAACATACTTTGAAGTAAACTATAATGTTCAAATTACTGTACCACATGTGTAAGCTACTTACTAGACTCCAGATGAATACACTGCTTGCATTCCCTGGTAGACCTTGATGTAAGGACAGCATACTACATAAAAAAGACAAAGTGTTTTATAAATGTTAGTCACAAGTTCCTTGTTATCGAGACCTCGAGAAGCCAGTTAGCTAACATATTCAGGAGACGCTTCCTGGCTTGTTTTGCTCACAGCTGAAGTGTGATAAGCTGCTGCTGTGAGAAAGGGATTTGAGCTCCACGATGTGATGAAAACCTTTTTGTTGTTTCAGTAAAATTAGTGAAAACAGTAATTTACGTGTACACACGAAAATGCGCATGTGTGTGTTCCCATGGTTTTACTGGGAACTGGGAAGTTCATTTCTTCAGTTCTGTTTATGTAAACAGCCTCTATCTGTTTGAGCATGCTTGTGAGAGTTGGAAAAAGAGAGCGACGGTTCCAATCAGACTCCACTTTTGTTTACCCCTTGAACTCTGATGTGGCCGTCTCTGAATCCCTTTCTTTGTGCCATACTAGAAGTGATGGTATTTTCTTTGAAACTATATACAGTGATAAACAATATGTGTTTAACCTCTTGCGGAGTTGAAATCTGGAATCCCATGAAGGATGACGCAGTGCAAGAACAAGGGGGATGCATTGATCTTCATGGATCCGCTTAGCAGGCTGTTGAGGATCCAAACATACCTGAGAGGAAAGCAGAGGTGGATATCAACATTACACAAGACTTTGTATTACTTCAGTGATTTAGTATTACATATTCAGTGGGAAGGGGGACTGAAAAGTGAGATATAAAAAGAACAATGTCATTGTTCATTGAAGCCAAGGTATCCTGTCTTTTAGCCACTGGAATCAGTCTCCAAATGTTGGCTCATTCAACTCCCATAATGCAACTTGATAATATCTTTTCATTACATTGTCCTTGCCTGGTAAATACCCCTGATTCGATTACAGACCTTTCTTCAAAAATATGCATTTTTCACAGGTAAAGTCTTGTGACATCGCTAAGATATTTTTTCCAAACCTGACAGCACTTCAGCATTTTGGAAAATAGGCTTCTTTGCTTTTTTGCAAGGTGAAAATACCTCATCGGCTTTGCTTAGGCTAAATACGTGAAGAAAGAAAAAATGACTCTGTTGAAATAAATCAAAATTTGCTGTGTAGTATCTCTAAAAACTGTAACTGTCATCATTACTGTTTATCTCTGATAAGCACAGAGACTAGACAAAAATGATAAACCAGTTTTGCCCAGGAGCCATAAGTGTGAGCGAGATATGTGGGTTTAAGATTACATCAGGTTACCATGGGATCCTATTAAAATGATAATCAATGACAAGCTGTCAGCTCAAAAAGTAAACAAACAGCATGGGGACTGGATGAATTGTGTGGTATCAGCCGGGTCTGGGATCTGATTGTTTGGATGGAGACGTGTGTCAATGAGGAGCCAAACAGAAGGGCGTGCTTGTGTTTTGGTTCTTACCTCTTCTGTGAAGGTGTCATCAGAGCTGAGACCTTATCATCGTAGTATTTCCTCATGGCGAAGCGGTCCAACGCCTGGTCAGCACTTTGACAGAAAGAGAGAGACACGTAAAACGCTTTAGGTAATTATGACTCAAGAGAAAGATTACACTCTCCTCTATAATTGAATAGTGTGAACTGTAACATCCAATTAAAGCAATGCATACATACACAGAGACACACAAACACACACACACACACACACACGCATACATGCATAGACAAGAGGGAAAGTAACCGGAGAAACAGAGGATTCCAACAGAGAGGAAGGGAATGCCAGCTTTAAGTAAACACAGAGGGGGAGAGGAGGACACAGAGAGGCCAGAGTGTGTGCGCAGCTTGGCTATTCAGACAGACCTAAAACCAACAGGCCCTGGAGCCCTTTCACCACAGCTCTGTTACTCTCATCCCCCCCATTGTAAATCTGTGCCATTGTGTTTTCCTATCTCTTTCTCCACCTCTCTTTTGCCTCCTCTTTCACATTCACCTTACTGCAACAGTATTCCTCAGTGGGAAGTAAGTGCTAAGAAAAGCACAGACTGTCTGAATTAAGAGTCAATATATGGTCATGCCACACTGTCTGCTGTGTGCAGGAAGAAGCTACAGAGCGCCATAAGAGCAGGTCGTGTCAATACCAGCCTTTACTTAAAGCTTCGGCACTCCCGAATTTGCTTGCGAATCGTTATATCGTTACTAATTATAATCCGCTTTTTTCATGATAAAAAAAAAAAAAAAATACCACTGACACTGTGGCCAGGAAGTATTTAAGTAACTAACATGTTTTTAAGTTGATTCATGCAATTCAATACGAGGTGATTCATTGCTTAAATTATGTGGCTTTCCTTTGAATCTGAGAAGAGTGACTTTTCTTTTGACTCACTTTCTGATTCACTTTGACACGAAATTAAAGGAGGTGAATAAACCCCTGGTGGTTGGTTTGACATTGCTTATCGTCTACAAAAACACAACACATCGAGTCTTCGGGAATTGTTGTGGTTTGTTGTTCATACCGAAGTGAGCGGTTGCGCTTAGTATGATAAGTCATGACTTCAGAGGAAAAAAAAAACATCATTTATAGAAACAAAACATAAGAACTGTGACACATGGTGTTGGTTACCTGGCTGACACGTCAGTGAAATGCACAAATGACGAGATGACAACGCCAATTCGACCCTTGCCACCCTAAAGAAAAAAAACAAAAACAAAAAAAAAAAAAACAAAACAAAAAAAAAAAACAGGAGATGATTCACTACACACGCAGCACCAGCAGTTTCGCTACAAATGAAACCAAAGCCAAAAGGCCCCCCACAGTCTTCGTAAACACAATTTCCAGCCAAACATACAGTATTATCCAAAAGTCATGAGTCACCTCCCATATCTTTTATATTTTGCTTCCACTGAGCCAGACTTTGTTTTTGTAAAGATTAAATATTGTTTTTAAGATAAAATTTTTAAGGTAGTCTTGAGCAAGATTTCTCCAGGTTTTCTAAAAGTGCTTTAAAGCTTTTCTTTGGATATTTGCTTCTTATTCATTTTCAATCCAGTCCTTGTACTTGACAATTTTCAAATGAATGTGTTTTGTTTGTTTGCAAACCCATTTAAAACTGACCTATATATCAGCCAAGTGTAAAAATGCACCAACTTAAGCGGTGAACTAGTGTTGTGTCTACACATAACAGACAACTTAGCAAAGAACCACTTTTAGATTTTATCTTTAGAGACTTTATTATTAGCGAACTGCCAGTGATAACACAGTTATATATAATTAACACAATTATATATAATAGTTTTTACACAAATAAGCAAATTTCCAAAAAGCTTATAGCCAAAATATGTAAACTAGACAAGTGGATGACAAATAGAAAACTGGCAAGAAAACTAAACACTATCTACAGCTGATCATCTGCCCTTTAGTTGATCCATCTGTTGTTTGTCAAATCCTCATCAGAAATGGTCTCAATGGGTGACAGTCAAGAAGCCATTCTTAATTAAGGCTGAAGAAGAAAATGCTGAGGTGTGCCAAATTACACAACAACCTAAGAGAAAATGAGGGACAAATTTTGAGATTTTTGGTTTCATGTGTTGTATGGATGTTGCCAAATTCCTGTAGAGTGAGTGTTTGCAGCATCTGTGAGGCACGGTGGAGGTATTTTCAGAGTGTGACGCTCTATTTAAGCCAGTAGTGTTGGGGATCTTATCAAAATTGATGAAATTATAAATGCAAAAAAAAAAATGTGAGCTAATACCATCTATAGAGCATCTGACTGACAACAGCTTCATTTTTTTTAAACAATGACATAGACCCCAAACATACTGCAAATGCGGTAAAAGCGTACCTGGATAGAAAAATACAACATTTAACACTATCAGTCATGGAGTCACCTCCCCAGAGCCCCGACCTCAATATTACTGAAGCAGCCTGGGATCATCTTGACAGAGATGAACTGTGAATGTCCTTCGAGATGCCTGAAGAAATACTCCTGAGGAGTAGTTCTAAAAATTAGAAGAAAGTCTCCCTAATCGAAATCTGTCTGTGTCAAAATGTAAAGGTGGCCACAAATACTGACATTCAAGTTTGTTAGAACTGCACAAACTCTGTTTTTAGTTTTTGTCTATATATTGTATTTCCAGGCATTTTTGCAGAGATTCCAATAAATCCCTGTACCTATTTCCCATTTTCCTAGCAAAACATAAAAACATGCCTTGAGACGTTTGCACCACACTGCAGAACCACATTGTTTATTACACATAACTTTTTTCTGCTTTTGTGTCTTATTTCCAGTTTCACGGGTTTGCACTTACCCAGATTCAGCAAACATTTAAAACCACATTCTGATGACGGCTGGTGGACTGTTCAGTAGATGTTAACCAAATCTGTTCAAATCACACTTAGTCTTAAATTGTTTCTGTTGTTTTTTGTGTTTTGCAATATTATATTTGTTCTGTAGGTGCTCACCCTGCAGTGTATAACAACCACATGTAGAGGATCAGCATTGAGCCAGCTCTCCATGGCCTTACAAATGGTGCAGATCTTATCCAAAGGTGGAGCATGCAGGTCAGGCCAGCCTGTATCCAGGGTCTAAAAACAACACGATTAGACACTGTGAACACACACACACTATCTCTCACAACCACAAGACTCATCCTCTGCCCCTATGCTTTACAAATCAATAATATCTTGCTCACATTAGCTCACTAGCTTGAGTTAATCAAGTAGCCTGACAGAGGTGTACAGTTGTGCTGTTTGTAGTAAATGCCAGATGCCTTACCTTTGGATTCATTCTAGAGAGATCTTGTCTTTTCTCTGACAGGTTAATGATCTAAAGAAAACATAACATAACAAAGCACGCGTCTTAAAATGTTGTCTCTAAGATTTCTGCATTCTTCCTTAACAATAGTTCTTACAAATGCATGAAATCACTTTGGAATCAAGTCAACAATACATGAAAGCCCACCACCTTTCAACACTTTCAACAAAGTTACAGCACATTTGCAGAGCAGCAAATGGACCGCCACTGACCAGGTAATTGTCTGCATGCTTGGACTTGAGCATCCGCGTGACATCCTTCAGGTTGTGTGAGTAGATCTCCTCGGAGCAACCTCGGGGGAAGGACACGGCTATGATACGCTCTGTGATATACGTGAGGTCGAGTTCATATCCCTCCTCCATTATGAATCTTTGGCTTTCCTGTTAAAAATATCCAAGCAGAGACACAAGAGGAAAAAGCCCTTCAGTCTCACAGCACTGCGGGTGATTCAAGTCAATATTTGACGGTCAAAGTCCTCAGCTTTTGTCATCGGGTACATGTTCTCATAGATAACTTTAGGGAATGACTTCAATGCCAGATTGTATGACACAGCATACCGTGTTTACAAAGCAACAGTCAGCATCGTGTGCCCAGATACTACACTCTCCTAGACAATACAACACATCTCAATCTTTTTAACCTTTTGAGCATGACGGATAATTAACTTCTCTGGACTGCAAAAAGACACACAGCAGAAGACTGGACATGAGCAATCTAGGAACCGCAGTCAGTGATCCACACAAACAATGACAAAAACTTTCAAAGAACTCCGGCTGAAACCAGTTTCTGTAAATCCCTGAGTGACTGCATGTCCCTGTGACCTCATAGCCATGAACTTCCTGCTATGGTGGTCTAGGAAGAGCCTGTCTCCCACTGCTACTCAACACATCCCACAGACTTTTCTCTTGCTCTCTTATCTTGTCATCTTAGCACGGCCTCTTTGTCACTCTGTACGGCTTGGCAGCGAGAGAGTAGCAAGTTGTTGCCAACTGACCTAATAGTCATAAGTTAGGTTTTCCACACTAAGTCTTTATAGACTGAAGTCCAACTTGGTTACAGAGCTCTGTCTCCTGCGTGGGACAAGAGATTTTCAAATTAAAAGGGAGTAAAATCCTTCCAGATTTCAGACGGATGATGACCAATTTACTGATATTTGATTATTTGTCTTTGATGAGTTAAAGTCTTCAATTCTTAACCTTTGTTTCTTTCTTTCTACATGTGCTCTTACCTTCTAAATTAAAGCCAGTACTGATCTGCATCATTTTAAATTTTATAAACAATACTATCTGCAAAGAAAACCTTTTTTAAATTAAATCTTTTTAAATATGAAATTTTTCACAAGGACCACTCACAAAAACAGAAGCACATAACTAAAGCTGCCAAAGATATCATCATCGCTCTTCTTGACTGAACCTGATTGTTTGTTGTGATTAAACGATCCTGTCGAGAATGCGTCCATTAATTAACTCTGAGACGACTGCAGGCTACAGCCCATCACTTTGAAGGGGCACAGTGAGGGAGCCATAAATCAGGGACAGTGTATCCATGGCTTAAATGAACCCTCAGAGCGGAATGAAAGAGGCCATGTGAAGAGGTCATCACTGGTAGAGACTGTGCTGTGTTTTTGTGAGCGTCTGTGTGTGTGTGTGTTGGTGGAGGAGGCGCTCAGGTCCTCAGGTCGTTGAAGCTAATGACCGGGTTAGTTTATTTCCCTAGTGACTTTAAGGAAAAACTGTTGACTAATGGGAAATTAATGAACAGACAGGCCAGGACTTAGGCTCTGCATCCAGGGCATGGCAATGGGAAGAAGGCACACTAATATTTGGAAAGTGTCGAAGTACTGTGCTAACTGCATGGAAAAGGGATCGACTTTACCAACATTTAACATTAGTGTGACCCCGGAGTGCCAAAGAATGATACAGGCTCAATTTTCTACAAGAAGCAGTATAATTGTATTTTAAAAGGAACACTTCAATAACTTTTAAGTTCATCACGTAAAAAAAAAATGAAGCTTTAGGCTGGTTTTGTTCAAAAGTAGAAAAAAAATCTACATATTTTCCAAAAATAAACTAATAAATTTTTAATTATACCACCAAATTTAATATGACTTAACAGAGTGGGAAAAAAGAAAGGTTTCCACCCAGCTCAAATGGGTGGCAGGCATCTCTAAAGATGCACAAATGTAGCCAGTATCTAAAAATGAGATAACACGTGACAGGACTTCGAAGTAGTATTCGATTCTTCATATGAAACATTCATGTGCAGCCGCACTGCAGTAATCAGCATTTTCCTCTCAATTCTCCCACCCTTCACTCAGTCCAACGGGAGCAGCTTGCCCCAGCACGCACTAAAGATAATTGGTCTTTAATTTGCACTGACTGCTTTTGTTCCTGGTTTGAGGCACAGCATTAGCTCACAAAGACAGAATAAGCAGCACCAAGGAACTCAAATCCAGAGCCCACCCATGCCACTGTGAGAGCAAGGCTGGTAGAGGAGTGCGGGAGACGGGGAGAGATTCGAGGTTGCCAGGTTTTACGGTGAACAAGCTGCAACAGGTTTACTAAGGTCAGGATGTTGGGGGATTAGGGTGTGTCTGGCTCCCCAAGCTCCAACCCTTGCAGGTAGGTGCTTGACTAGGCTTCATTGCTGCTGTCAGCCACGTTCACACACGCATGACCATCACTTAGGACTCCTTCCAAATGCTTTTCTTACCTGGAACCTTGCTGAAAATAAATTAATCAAACATTCCTTTATGAGTAATGAAATGCTGAGGAGAGTACGGTGAAGCGTGGTGGGATGAAGGCCTCTTTAATGGGCCACACCCGTCACCTGGCCACCACATGGAATCTTCCACTCTGCGCGAGCAGGTGAACCACGAGATAAAAGAAGCGGCATCGTGGGATAGGGCATAAAAACTAACGAGGACCGTCTTTGTATCCAGACACGGGCAAGCCCTGTGGGTTAAATCACAGCCTCATCATGTGAGCAATGACCTCATGGCTGTTTATTTTAAAGTCTATTGTGGTAACAAGGGTTGGCAAAAACTTTACATACTTGTCACTCACAAATAATAAGACTCTGCAGAGCCTCGGCAACTAAATTGATTTATGCGCAAGTTTGTGATTAAGCTGTCTACAGTATCCATAACTGGATTTCCCATCAGTGAATTTAATATGCAACATAATATGTGCACAAACTAGCAGAAGACTACAGCACAGAGAAATAGGCTTGTTGACATTAAAAACGAGAAAATGCAATTTCCAAGTTTAGGGTGAATGCTGCATTTTCTTTTTTCTGAAACCATCACTGCTACAATAACAAATAAACCTTAAGCTTTAAAATTTGTGCAGGATATGTGATTTTCAGAACTAATCAATGCATTATTTTGATTTTGGATTTATTATCTTGCCTTTAAAAGCCTGTTGAAAATGTGACAAATTTGTATTACAAGCCATTACAAGGATCCAAAACAAAATGGGTATTACCTAAATGAATTCCCCAATGCATAGTCAAGCGGATAGCTTGCAAATCACTAAGAAACAAGATGAGACGGAGCGAAACGAGAAAAGCGCACATATGAGAGCAATCAGGGCATCCCTTCCCCCACTCACACTCCCAAATTGGTTATGTTGGCTCAAACTTCAGTCCTGTGATTGACATGCTGCGGCAACAGCCTCCATTTTTGAGACAGCTCGAATATTTTCACAGGTCAATTAAACTGAAATGATGGGCCTGTAATGAAAAAAAAATCATCAAGCTTGTTTTATCTGGTACAGAGTGAGCCATGGGTGAGCGCAGCTTCAGCCAAAGTTGAGGTGATAAACCTCCAAACTTCCCAGCATGCAGAAGCCCTCTGTTATATACCTGTGGAAAAAGCAGGTACAAATACATAGCACTGCTGTCTCTTTAGGAGAATTTGGAAAGATTAACAGCCTTCGAAGCTGTTGTCTGCAAACCTGAGTAACACCAAAAGTGCCATAAAATGCTTCAGGCTGCCTGCAGGCTGCTGCTGGACAAAAATGTTTTCCTACACTACATTTAGCTACACTTTAGCTTTAATTCTTTCTTTGTCCGGTACAAAAGACTTTTTCATGCCCTCTCCAGCAAGCATTTGTTTTTTTTTCCTCCTCCTGTCGTGTGGCTGGAGTCCCCTGATAATATTTAGCGATTACATCTAACAGCCTTCTAATAACTCTGATACCATCAGCTTCATCATTCGAAAACCGCCATGTATTCACACTTGGCATGACTGTGGCACCATGCTGTGGAATAACATGCTCACAGAGACATGACAGGCTTTAAGAGCCCAGAGAAGGACAAGGCCACAGTTTGTTCTGGCCTTTTCCTGTCAGGGGCTCTGTATGTTTATGCTGTGGCTTTGACACCCATTCACTGCTGAAGGACTGAAATAAACAAGCCCTGAGAACTATTGAAAAAAGCCACAGACGTGGATGCAGAGTATTTTTAGCACGTTTATTTTGTAACTCTGGAACTCTAGCATGTATTTGTCTCACATTTTCACGAGGCATTTTGAAGGAAATAAAAATGACAGCCCTGGCTCGGAGCAAATCTGTGCACCCAGAAGGCTCCTAAAGCAGTCCCTAATTACCATTTTCAATCCCAGGGTCAGCGTGGAATGTGCTCCAGAATGGATTACGTTAGCACTCTCCCTCTTTCTATCCCCGCCACCCTCTTTTTTTCTTTAAAACAATTTTTGCCACTTTATTGCTTTCACTCTCCTTCGTCTCCTCTCTGTTTAATGACTTGCACATGTACAGAGAATGGTGCTGTGACAAAACGAAATGCCCCACTGCTCTGTCTCATGCTGGGATCACATTGTTCTGCTTACAGTACACAGTCCCAACCCTCTGCCAACCCACCTGTCCAAACTACACTATCAGGATCCCCATTCATGTGTTGCTCTGCCAGCCCTTACTAAGTGCCTCCCGTTACCAGTCATGAAAAAACACATAACAAAACTCTTTGTGTTTCTGACTCATTTCTTTTCGCTGGAGGGGTAGATATTAGTCATGCAACTCTAAATTCTAAATTGAACCAAATCTTGGAAGAGTTCAGCCTGAAAAATGCTCACAACAACTCACAAGCTAGTTGCATGAGGTTGTAAATGCAGGAACAGGTAGATTCTTCACTGGAGGGAAAGGTCGGAAGCAATATTCAAGAGAAGAGGAGCTGTAGCTGCTATCATGTAAGGACACTTCTGCATGTCATCAACAATGGCTGCCTGAGAATCATAGCCTTAAGGCTGAACATACCATGCACCAGCTGTGGCTCAAAAGACAGATAGAAAGAAAAAAGACAAACTTTCTTAATCAGTCGTGTCACTGGAATATTTATCCAGGAGGCCCGATCTCTTTTGAAGCTTTCTGGACTTCTGAATGCAAGTCCTCCACAAGAATAGTCCCATATGTTTCACATTACAAAAGGTCTTCAGCAGACCATAGCCCACAACAGCAAGGAACCCCAAATTATAGCTACTGCAGAATACAATTCACTGGGGGAAACGTTTAAAAGCTATAAAGACTCTACTAAGCCTGACTTTATGAAGTCTCAGTTAAAGGCATTTAAATGGTTCTATTTAAAAGCACGATGTTAAAATAAATAAATAAATAAAAAAACAGATCAGAATGAATGACTGTTTTCTGATTTTTCTACACCAGAGCGCGCGCACACACTTGCGCGCACCCCGTTTCTAGCCAAAGTAAATACAAAGCATTGACCTGTTTTACTCTCTGAACAATCTCACTGCAGTGTGACTGTTGAAAAGTTCTCCACAGAGTGGAAGTCTCATCCCGCTTTTTAAAGCGCTGACCAGCCCGAATTAAAACTCTTCTATGGCAAACTATTTCGGACACCATGCCTTACCTTTTTAAAGTGAAAGCGACGACTTGTTTTATTTTATTTATTTTTTTTGGAAGTTAAAGCTGTAAAAAGAAAAGGAATAGGATAAAGTCCGGAGTCTCAAAGAGCCGTCAAACAGGCTTTCTGCGGGCTGGGAGCCTCATTTTCCTCTGCTGGAATGCGCTCTCTGGCTATTCGGAGTTTGCTTGGACTCTCTTCGTTCCTTTCTGTGACTGATGGTAATAAAATGAAAGTTTGCTCGTATCCTGAAAAGAAAAAAAGGAAACGCTGCTGCTATTTCTCCTGTGCCTCCAAAACACTTCCTCTAGTCCAGGATACCGCTGTAGCCGCCACAAGTCCTGGCATGGGATAGTCCTCCTACCGCTCCGCCGTGGGTGTCTGCCTTCTTCCCTCCCCTTTCAACCTACCTCCCTTCGCTTTGGCCTCCTCCCTCTGCCCCCTTCCATTTGTTCTCACCCTCATTACTCACACAGACTTCAACTTCCTGCCACCCCCCACCAACATAATCACCTTTCATATGGCTGTACAAGTAAATACATATTCGTGACATAATGAAATATGTAATTGTAAGAAATTATAACCTAATTTTGAAACCTAAGTTTAAATTAGGCTACAACTTTTTAATATTTCATAAATGTAGATTTTAATTCCTCACTTGTTCACGTGTGTGTTTCAAATATTCAAACCATCAGTTTATTTGGGGTATTATTATTTTTTTTTAGAATAGTCACTTTATTGCATATTAACATAGATCAGTTCAACTTCAAATTGAACACACAGATTATAAGGATCTCCAGTGGTCCAACTCAACCTCCTTTAGAGAGTAATCGTGGGTCTTTCATGATATCTCATGCACTGCTGTTTAACTTTATTTATGTGTTTTATTACAGATAATTCAAGCTATCATCAAGCAACTAAAGAGCAAAACTTCACTTTCAATGTGTGTAAGTTTAAAGGTAAACCAGGACAAAAAGACATGTAAAGTTCTATGACAACTTTATTTTGACAGCGGGCAAGAGCATTTTAGTAGCAACGATTTTCTACAGTTACAATGTAAAATTGTATTGCAATGGATAACATATATTTTGAGCTAAACCAAACAATTCGCTATTAACAATTAGCAACAACAAAAAAAGTTCTCTCAATAATGCATGAATTAACTTGTCATGGCCACACAACACAACAAAAGCAACATTTATCAGAGGTCATGTTAAAGACAAAATCAACAGGCATTTATTATATATCGTTATAAAACGCCATCATGTAGGAAATTAACTGAAATAAGGTTATCTACTAAAAATCTATTATAAAAGGTGTAAATAGCACTCAGCATATAATATTGAAACTTTCAATCATTATAACCTGCAAACAAAAAACAATCAAGGTCTATAAAAAAAACCCAAACAAAAACATCTCCCTAATCTTTTAAGTACAATACTTCTTTTTTTTTTTATAAAAGAAAATGGTTATAAAAAAGCAAACAGCACGGGACATGCTACTCTTATCTGATTAATTATTATCATTCTGTGTTGTGAATTAAAAGTGTGTGCTTGAACTAAAAACGGTACTGCTGGCAGATGTAAAGGTCATAGTAGAGGTGTAATCCACACTTCCTCTACGAGAGCCGCTCCTCGAGCCGGTACGAGATCCAGCCCTTGAGCCAGAGCGAGATCCTGGGTTAGAGACATTGTAGGGGCTGCTGATTCCCTTGGAAGACACAGATGAGGCCTGCAGCATCTTCATACCATTGCTTTCCTCCACCATGCAGCTGTCCATGGCTTCTTTGTAGGATATTTTTAGTTTAGTCTTGGGACAGGTCAGGTTTTTCTGGTGGTTCCGAGTGTCTTGAAGCTTCTGGGCCCCTTGACCATCTAGCCAACTTCTGCGGATAGCCTCTTCAATACTGACGCGACGTCCGGTGCCAGGTTCTATCAGGCCCCCTGTCAGGTACTGAAACTCCAAAAATCTCTGGCCAGCATCATAAGGCAACCATGTCTCCTTGACTGCCTCTGCTGCAGACATCCTTCTTTTGGTCTTGACATCCTCAAAGCCAACATAAGCTTTCTGGGCAGGTTTCAGTTTACTGGCCATGCTTTCATCAATGATGCTCTGATGAACAGCGTCTTGCAGTGACAGTCTCTCACCAGTAGCAGGGTTGATGATACCACCTGTGCATGCCTGGGCCTCCAGCAACCTCTGTGCTGTAAGAGTGTCAACTATGCCTCTTCTAAGTGCTTCACTGACAGTTATTTTTTCCAAGGTCTCTGTGTCAAATATAGCCCCCACAGGGCTGTGGTCATCAAACATCTCAGGGGGAGAGACTGTAATAGATATACTGTTGAAGCGTTTACGGACAGTAGGAGAAGATGGTGTTGCGTGGGTGGGGCTGCTGCAGGTGATCATGTCATCAACATTGCTGGCCGCAATGGTCATTTCAAGGCTGCTGCTGTTGCTGGCGATTTTGTCCGCAAATTGTGTCAGGGTCATTGCTCCAGCACGATACTTATCCAAAGTGCTCTGGTTAATGACACCGCGCTCTAGGCAGTCCTGAATATCATGTTGGATTCCAGTTTTCCTATCTACTATAACCAAGCGTCCAGAGCCATCTGACCCTGTGATAGTTATTTCCTCCCACTCGCACTCCTGCTCTGACAAGTCGAGGAAAGTATCGTAGTCAATCAGCTCACGGTGGTAGGCCTCCCTCACTGACATTTCAAGCCCAGTGTCTGGATCGACGATTACAACCCGCCTCTTGCGTAGGACATTTGTGCGGCTTTCCTGCATCTTCTGGGACTTTCTCTTGTCTCTTAGTGGCAGCAGTATTAGACCTGTTTTTTCATCTTTGATGCACCTTTCCTTCAGCTGAAGATATGTCAGGTTCTCCTTGGTATTAGGATCAAAGAATCCTTTTGTGTCATCCCCTTCATAAGACAAGATTTCATTCATCTCCTCATCAAAGTATCCCCTCTTATAGGCAACAGCAACATCAATACGATGGCTCTCTTTGGGGTCAATAATCCCACCACTGGCAATCTGAGCCTCGAGCAGTCGGATTCCATGACCTTTCTCAATAAGATCTTTCTCAATAGCTTGGAAAAGGGATATAGTCTTTCCTGTGGTTGGGTCTCTGTATCCTATTACTGCCTTCTCTGCAGACAACAACTTGCCCTTAAACTCCTTCCCTATCAGACCCCTCTTGCTGGCATCTTCCACTGTCAAGAAAACATTGTTGACTGGATCAACTATGAAGCCAGAAGCAGCCTGGGCCTCAAGAAGCTCCAATGTGGTGCCTCTCATAAGCAGACCCTCCTTCATTGCCTGATAAAAGGGTAGTATTCTGTCTTTGGCTTCATCATAGATCCCGGCAATACAGGTAGAGCCATGGAGATAGGTCTTTAGCTTATCTTCAATATCCCTGCTAGTGAGTTTGCCCTGACTGAGCTTTTGCAAGTCAGTTTCATCCAGAAGTTCAGATCTGACGAGTTCCGAGACAGAGACTTCACCACGGAGACCTTTCACTGTCAAGGGCTTTTCTGGACCACAAATCAGAAGCAAGCCAGAAACGGGTTCCACTGTACACTTCATCCGAAGGTCATTGTAAGTTGTCTTCTGTCCAGTTCCTGGATCCAGATAGCAGGTTGGTTTTTTAGTCAGAGCCCTGTAGAGGTCCTCATCAATAAGATTGCGGTCCAAGGCCAGATCTTTTGGTAAGAAGACACCCAAAACAGGATCCAGTATACCCCCAACAGACTCTTGAGCTTGGAGCAAGCAGATGGTTGTCTCTTTGTCTATGTGGCCTTGTCTGCAAGCCTGACCCACAGATAACACTTTGCCAGAGTATGGATCTTTGAAACCTGTGCTAGCAGCTTCAGCTTTCAACAAGGCATCTCTGTCTTCTGTGTCTACAATCCCTCGTGAACAGGCAGTATCCACAGACATCTTCTCATTAAATGCAGGATCCACTATGTAGCCAGTTGCTGCCTGAGCTTCCAGAAGCTTAAGGGCACTTTCTGGGCTGAGCATATTCTTGTTTTTGGCTTCAGTGAATGGGATTTTCCGTTGAGAATTAGATGTCATACCAGCAATGATGCCACTGCCCTTAAGGTTAACCTGGATGTCTGCAGCTACCTCGCTCACTGTCTTTCTTCCCTTTAGTAGCTCATCTAGAGTAGCTTTACTAATGATACCACAGTCGCAAAGCTGATGGGCGGTAACTTTGTGGCGCACCCCATCAAACAGAAGCTTTGAAGGATCAATGGTTTGGACCTTCCCATCTGTCTGGGTCTGCCAATTCAGAGTGTTGGGCCTCTGCTGTAGTCTGCATATTTCCAGC
>VUQR01017828.1:22452-44794 GCA_015108515.1 Hemichromis elongatus | reverse complement strand
TGTAAATTCATAAAATTTTGACATCATTTTTATTTTTACCAGTTTTTGGAAATGAATCAAAAAGGAGAAATCTGATGCACTGCAGATTTCACGACTTCTCTGCAATGTGGGGTTTTCATAGTGGCTATAGTAATAGACATATGTTGGTCAGATGCTTTTTTATGTAAAACAGGATACTGGATGGATAATAAGCACATTTTGTATGGGCACCAACCTCTGCTATTTATTTTACCTCTCATATTAATTGAAGATAACGACTTAAATTAGTGTTTTGCCTTAATTGTTTCCACCCTTTCTCTTTGGTGGTGTAGACAGGTAGGGTACTGTCTGAATTTATGAATTTATTTGACCTGTTGGGAAACAATGCCAAGCCCAGACATCAGACACATGTTTACATCAGAGCCAAACCTGTGGCACTCGAGTTTGAGGAGTGCTCCTTCAACACGCAGCAGAATCCATAAACATCCTCCCTCCTCTGCTCTAATAACCACTTCCTCAGCTTGAACGTTCGCTCAAAGTGACTAAGAAATCAGGCGATAGCAGGAAGCCAGACGCAGCTGGAGGGGGGGGGTATTCAGAATGCTTAACCAAGCTTATTCCTGGCATCCTCTTCTCAATATCCTTCTAAGTTGTTTGATTTTTCTCACTCACAGCAATAAACATATGCCAAATATACAGAATCGAGGTTCTTCGCAATCAACGATATGATAGCTTGTTTATAAAAAGATTTAACAATTAATAACTAATAATACAAGAAATGCATTACATTTCTGCAAGGATTTAATTTTGAATAAGCTGCTAGACCATTATTGGACATTATACTTCATTTTTTAAATCATGATCAATTTTGTTCTTGTTGGCAAATATTTATATATTCTGGATTTTATCACTTTCCCCTCATTCTCTCTCACAATGCAAAACACAATAATCACAGTTCCCCTGTCTCTGTATATGACTTTGCAGACACTAATCTTCCAGTGAAAAGCTTGCATTCTGATATCAGCTTTGAGTCAAATTATCATTCAGTACTTTCTATACATAATTTGTATTTGCACAGCTAATCCTTGGCTTTACATCATTTTAATTACTAGGCAAAATGTTATAGTAAGTATGATTCAAGCCTCAATTAATCCTCTTTTAGATTTGAGTTTGTTTTACATTCACGCATCACTTCCCTGGCCTGAAACTCACTTCCTGTGAGAAAACCGCAAACATCCCATAGGTGAAAATCTATTCATGGCCTCTGCTGCATGGCTAAATGCGTGAAATCTTTTCTGTTTCTGCAGGTTTTGGGATGACGACGCCTGTGACAATTGCAGGCAAAGTTTTCCTGATCTTTTATGGGCTTCTGGGCTGTGCAGGAACCATCCTCTTCTTTAACCTCTTCCTGGAGCGCATCATCACACTTCTGGCTGTGGCGATGAAGGCTGTGAGGGAGAGGCGAATCAGGAACAGCGGCCTACTCCCGCCAGGCATCCGCCATGACTTCTCAGCCTACTCCCTGCCAGGATGGAAACCCTCGGTGTACCACGTGATGCTGATTCTCGGCCTGTCAGCCATCACCATCTCCTGCTGTGCATCAGCCATGTACACGCCCGTCGAGGGCTGGGCTTACTTAGACTCTCTCTACTTCTGCTTTGTCACCTTCAGCACTATTGGCTTTGGGGACTTTGTCAGCAGCCAGAGCGCGGCTTACGAATACCAAAGCCTCTACAGGGTGGCCAACTTCTTTTTCATGCTAATGGGTGTGTGCTGCATCTACTCGCTATTCAATGTTATTTCTATTGTCATCAAGCAGGTGCTCAACTGGATGCTGGTGAAAATGAGCTGCCTGTTTTGCCAGCGCTGCAATAAGGCTAATGCTTTCCTGGGCAGACGCAATGCCATTCGCCCGGGCTCCAAAGGTCGCCAGGGTCGGATTGGTCATCCGCCTGACTCAGATGGACCATGTGACAGTGACACAGAGGGGCGCAGATTATCGGGGGAGATGATCTCCATGAAAGACCTGGCAGCCTCTAGCAAGGTGTCGCTGGCCATTATGCAGAAGCAGCTGTCTGAGTCTGCCAATGGATATCCTAGGACAGTCTGCGGCAGCTCACGCCATAATGGTTTCTCTGGGGGGGTTGGTGCTCTGGGTATCATGAATAACAGACTGGCAGAGACAAGTAACTCCAGGTAGAGGGTGCGGGGGGCACTTTACACTCGTACTGTAATAAGAACCCAGAGGTTGATCGCCATATAAAAATACAAATTTTGTTTAGTTTTTTTCAAAAGGGATTGCCAGTGTAATATCGATATGCATGATACATATGATTGTTTTTTAATACTTTTGGTTGGCCTGTGAGAATACAGGTATAATAATAATGGTGATGATTTCAGCGATGATTGGTGATGATGGTGGTGGTTATGGCATGAAGAGAGAAGCACAGAGTCATCAGTAAAAACACAAAAACTGACCTGGAAGCATGGGAACCAAGAGTCGCCCATTTCATTGATCTCAGTCCCAACCTAGAACAAATTGAGTCTCAGACAAAGTCTCTTAAATATCAGTGTTATTCTGCAGAGGGCACAGTCTGCTATACTCGCTCTACACTATCAGACTTATACAACTTTAATGACGTGCTGTAAAGCAGTCATGGGAAACGTTCAGCACAGTATTTACTGTTTGGGGTTTTGCCAGTTTATTTAAATGTGCGCACTGAATGTTGATGTAAAAGGAGTGCAATCGCCGACTGATATAGCACATACTGATCTATGCATTATATATTTCTCATGCATTTTTTCGCACCATTTCAAAACCTTCCATCGATTGTGAAAATACTCTCCCCCTCCTTATTTTTTCTCATCTATCCTCAGGTGATTGATGTCATTTTTTCCCTCTTGCATTGCTCAACATGGAGAAAAAGAACAGAGTTGAAGAATGAAAATCCATTTCTGGAAAAAAAAAATTAAAAAAAAGGAACTGGCCCTCTTATCAGCTAAGAACATGCTTCAGCGGCCAAAGACTTTGACTCAAAGGGTAAAAGAGGGCACCTTCCCAACTTCTTCTCTCTCCTGTTTTTTTTTTTGTTTTTTTTTAAAGCTTACAGCTGTCTGCGACGGGAACTAAAGCTTTTTGAGCTTTTTAATTGCTCATCCACTGCATCATGCAGACATGTATTTGGAGAGCCGAATAAATAAGAAACAGCTTTATGGATTTATAAGGTACGTATGTATAAGAAAGTGGAAGGAGTCTGACAAGGAAATAAATTATATATGGCTTTATTCCATGGGCACATTATGTTAAATGATGCAGACTGAGCATGGCCAGGTCAGTCCTAGTCGCTAGACTGGAAACCGATTCATCATTGTAAGGATTTGTTTTCACTGATGGATGCTTTTTTTGGTGCATTTTAAACGAAAAAGAAAGAAAGAAGAAGGCCTAAAGTCCTGCAAAGATTGATTTTTTTTTGTCTTGAGTTCACCATAAATGTGCACCCAAGGTTTTATGGATGGAGGGCGTTTGCGGAGGATATGCTTGCCGTGTCAGGCTCACGATCGATGTCCCTGTTGCCGGCAACTATCTATTCCAAAGCAGCGGTGTGTGTGTGTGATTTAAAGCCACGTGATGGCGTTTGATGTTTGTAAACAGCGTGACAGAGGAAGAGACATTGATAGTTAAACTGTCCGGGACACATTGATGAAGCGGAGGGAAGCAGAGAGAAGAGCTGGCCAATGCAAATCGGTGGTTTCTTTCAACCAGTGGCTGAACTCTCCCATCTTCAGCATCTGATTGTTTCCCCCTCTTGTCATCTCAGCATTCATTTAATGCACACTGCACCAGAACTCTCCTGCGTCCTTTTTACTTGCAGATCTCGGCTCTCTCTCCTCAAGCCCATCACTCTTACACTGTGAATATGAGACATGTATCATTATGAAGCGCTTTTACAGTAAGGTGTGATTTGGGTCTGGATCTTTCCTTCCGTTGATTTTTATCATTATTTTTATCATTCCTGTGTATAGATTGGAAAAGTTTGCTTTTACTCCCCAGTTTCACCAAGAGGAATAGAAAATGACTCAGGTAGTTAAAGCTTCAGGCTTGTCTTAGTTTCTCCCGCATGCCATTATGGTGAAGCCATACAAGATAGCTGTATATAAAACAGAGTACTCTTTAAAGTCTATTTTTCTACATATAGCTTTCGAAATGTCTACTCGTGGATGATTGAAAAAGTCTCACTGTCACATGTCTCTCACACAGTCGGTCAGCAGATATGACAGGTACAGCATCCAGAGTTTAACTACCCCTATGGAAGATGAGCATGTTAGAAAAACTAACAAAACACAGATGCTTTTCCAGATGTTTGACATTTTGCGAAATGCACATATTTACTTTTGTGTTTTGGCAGAGTAATAGATGAGAAGATTGATGCCAAACTCACACCGAGACTGTTATCAGTGTACTCATTTACCTCTCTGCAAGATAGCAATTGCATGTATTTCCCAAAATGTCAGTTTATTACTTTAACGGTTCCCAATAAGGCAGCTCACGAACAAGGAAGTGAGCATTGTGTAGGTGATGCGGCACATGCAGCAGCAGGATTGTCACAATTTGCGCACATATTTCTGATAGTAATAGAAGTAGTAAGTATCAAACCCTGGGACATTTGAGCAGGAGCATGGGCATGCTGTAGCAAATGATATACTGTAGTTTGAATTCAATAGTTTTACCCTGTTTTACAGTATGTCCAAGGGGAGAAGCACTGCTGCCAATTCTCTAGACTAATGTTTCCTAAATGATGTGTTAACCTTCATCTCCCCTCTGAGGCTTAAGGCTACAGTGGTAGAGGTTTTGGGAATGCGTCTATAGCTGTCAGCTGCACTGTATGTTTAACCTTACTTTCAACAAGAATCATATGTGTTTGTATGCATTTGTGTATCCAAAGAAGAGTGTAAAAGGACTGAGAACAGGAATCCAAGGACTATCATATGTTAAGCATAATCCCCCCAAAAGCTACATGACTCAATATAATATCAATTAAAATGTAATTTCCTTAGGTGTGAAACACATCAGGCTGTTATAACACTGAATATATTACTTAGAGTAATGTTTGCTCATCTAAAAATGCATGCATGGCTTGAAATCAATTGCCTTACTTTAGTCCTTGCATATGACAAAGAGGTTCCTTACTGAAACAATTATAGTGTGTAGAGCTTGTGTGTTGTACTATACTATCCTTTTGCATTTTGCAAAATTGATCTCCATTGATTGCAATGGTTTTAACAGCCCAGTTGTCCTCTGTATCTTCTGTAAGAGGAGACAGGTGGTCCTAAGAACTACTGTATGTTTGTATTTGTGAACAGCATAAGAGAGTCTTAAATGTGTCGGTTACGTTTCTTTGTATTGTAATATAGTCGTTCATGTTCACATGAAACACAGACTCAGACTAAAATAAAGCAAGCACTATTTGTACATAATATTGACTTTGTAGGTTCTCAGTTATCCAGGTAATGGTAGTCTAAGGAGCATGAAAAACTGGACTCCTTTAAGGTTTCTGAAGATGTTTCGTCTCTCATCCAAGAGGCTGCTTCAGTTCTAAAACCAAAAAGTGGAGAATCCAAAGTATTGAACCCTAGTGGGGATTTTACCTTAAGAGAGTCGCTAACGCACTGTTGATTATGTGCATCATCACACGAGCTAAGGAATAAAAAAGATGTTGGTCATTACCACAGGCACCACAGGTTTTGGGTGGAATCATTGTGAGACCTTGCTACCCCCTATCATGTGATCTATTGAAGTCAGCTGACACAAGATATGAGTCAGGTTTGAGGAGCCTGGGTAGGGATCTTAAGACTGCATTGTACTGCATCTTTATAGTGATGGGCACTCACAGTGGACAAAGATGGCCCTTTTAAGGCATCAATATACCCGCTGGATTTGCACAGAGACTTTGTGTGTTTTGGCAAAGATTTTGCAGAAACTCTCAAGTTTCCAAAAAGCTGCAAAATCTCCCTCTGTATATATGTATGTGTCTGTGCTTCTGTGCTGGAATATCAGTAACATGGCAGTAAAAACCTGAATGATCATAAACCTGTCTTCAATCCAGCTGCAGCGGCTGCGGTCCAACATGCCAGGTTACTAAAAAATGACGAGGTGCATGACCAGACAAGATTGTGTCTGGTCATGCAGGTGATGTAATGCTAAATTCGGTGTGAGACACTCACAACAGAGGCAACACTGTGAGCACAATGGTCCCATTACTCCTATTTTTACTCCAGACCTAATAGTGGTCAACGACCGTCCTAAGGGACACCACCCACTACAGGTTAAAAACCTTAGACTACACACCTTTTGGTTTTAGATATAAAGAAAGATCTTGGATGAGACATGAAACATCTTGACAAAACAAAGAAGTCCAGCTGCCTTCTGTTTCACAGCCAGATATTATTCACTTTAGAAAGAATCAGGCTAATCGCTCCACCTAATTTCCAATCCAAGCAGATCTGTGTTACACAGGGGTGACTCCCCATCAGCTTATCACTGAGATCTTTTAATTTCTGTCAACACACATTGTACTGTATTCACATTCAAATATTTGCTAATCAGTGACTATTTGAGTATGAAATAGCTTAAGTAAAAAGTAACGCTTCAGTGGTCATTACCAGTCCAATAATGAAAAACAATTAGTTTGACATTAGAAGAAACTGGAAATGTTGTTAGTGTTAACCTTTAAAGCCGTCGACGGTGCTAATGGCATTCTCATTTATTCAAGCAAATTTCTCTGTAATCACAGTATGATGCATAACACTTTGCTCTCTCTGGTTTCCGCTACGGAAGAGTGCATGAACTCTTTTGTATTTCAAGACTGTTAAAGATGCTCGTTTCAGGGGGAAAAAACTGTATTATCATCAATTTGGCTGGAACACACTGGAAATGGCTATTACCAGCGGGCAGGTAAACAGCCGAGCAGCTCAGTAACAGAATAATGTATTATTTGCTCAGCTTGGCTGCTTCTGATCTTTAACAAGAGTCCAATTGTTGGCTTTGATCCGGAGCATAATTTCCAGATTCACAGGACACGTGTCCCTGTTAGTTTGTTTTTGTGGGGTGGGGGCCTGATAATATGGAGCAACAAATGACATTCAGCTCTCACTTTAGAAGCTGCTTTATCTGTCTGTTATTTATGTTGATCCTCAACTCGACTCATGTGAACACGACGCTACACCTTGCTGTGTCTCATGTTGCTTGCATTGTAGTGTAACATCAAGTTAATGTATGCAAATGAATTCTGTTTGCAAGTTGCACATTTATACCAATGATTGTACTTTTATATTTATTAAAAGTAAAACCTATATGAAACAAGAAGGGGTTCCATTAAACACTGATATTTACTGACATGGCTCTGACTGATTGATTTATTATCGCTCTCTTCTCATCACTCCCAGCTCAGTGCTGATGGCGATTGTAACACTTAATCCATTACATATGGTATTCATTACACTGACTTTCACTCAGACTTTTTCTGAGTGTTTTCTGTTCTGTTTATCACCACAAGATATTTCAAATTACAGACTTGAACGTCAGTGCTGATGTGACATGACAGCAGCATAAATTTCACTAATGACTGAAAGCCTTTTTGAGTCTTGTCTCAGTCAACTTGGCAGACGGCAGCACAGACTGCAGATAGTTGCTGAGTCGAGGGATTCAATATTATAAGTCAGAAGCCTCATAAAACTAAAGAATGTCATTTTTATGTTTCTGTACTTTTAGGTGTTTTGTTGTTAATTCCACAAAGAAGCAAAAAACTAGCTTTACAGGTGCACACACACTTGTTTTTACATTTAGATAGAGGCAAGTTAATTTTCAGAAAGATAAATCCACCAATACAATTTTTCTTTAATAATTCAATAAGCAGAACATCACAAATCCCTAACCCTGCTTTATTATTTGCAGCTCAAAAGCACATCCCAATGAAGAAACAGAGGCAGGCAGTAATTTTGACTGATTTTGATAAAGCTTGCAGGAGATTAGCAAAATGTGCAGGAGGAAATGTGCATGTTAAGTTCAATAAAAATCCAAACTAATGTCAATGCTCCCCAATCTCCTCCAGTGCAGTCTTGTAATTTCTGTCTTTTTTTCTTGCGCCCTCTTGTCTTGCTCTGTGTGTGTGCGTGTGTGTGGGTGTGTGTGTGAGTGTGTGTGTTTATGATTCACACCTGGCAGCTTTGATTAATTTATGGGTGACTGCTCGTTTCCAGCGTTCTTCTTAAGGCTGAGGAACTCTTCCAGTTGACACCAGATCGTTGCACTTGACAGCAATTGTCAGTTTCACGCAATTTACTTTCTGTGGACTCTTCCTGGTCCATGGATTGCAACTGCAACTTTGGACTGCAAATTTCTCTGTGGATTTACCTCTGGATTATGTCCTGCATGCCCAATCTGCTAACCACCCCTCATCGCTTTCTTCATTCAGTTACCGTAAACCATTTCCCTGTGTCACACATTTTGAGTCCTGATCCCTGGTGGTTTCCTGACAAAAAAGGGAAACAAAAACTGTAGAAACAATGCGAAGACAGGCAGGGAGTAAGGCAGGAGCTTAGCCAAGCCTAAACAAAAACAAGTAGAGTAATTCATAATCCTTAATAGCTTAAAGCTATGTGCAACTTGGAGGACTGCTATGGATGGTGGAGCTAAAGGCAAACCTTTCAGAGGCTTGTGGAAAAGGGACAAAAAGGCTGGCTAAGCGGTCAGGTGTGGAAGCACAACCTCAGAAGTGGGTTAACAAGATAGTGGAGCTCAGGGCCCAGTGAAGTCTAAAACAAAGCGCTGTCAGACACCACCTAGAATACAGTACATGCAGATGCTCTTTGGGCTATTGTGTCTGTAGAGCTTTTGGTATCTTAGGCTACATTCACACTGCAGGTGAACGCGCATCAAATCCGACTTTTTTGACCACGTGCGACCCATATCAGATCACGGTATGACAGTTTGAACAGCACAAATCTGATATTTTCAAATCCGACCTAGGTCGCTTTCGTATGTGGTACTGAATCCGATACAGATCTGATGTTTTAGAAAGCAACTGCTGTTTGAATGGTCATTTCACATTAAATCCGTCTTCTACGTCATTGACACAAGACAGATGCCAATTAACAGCGCCAGAGAAGACAAACGAGAAAGGCGGCGGAAACTGGAGAGGGAGCAAGTCAATGTACAGAAACTGAGGTTTTGGACTTGATTAGCATATGGGGAGACGACTGTGCAGAAATTGATAGACTGCTGCAACAACACCTACTAGCTCTGTAGCCGCCATTTTTACTTCCGTAAACAGAGCGCATTGTGTGTGACGTCTTCTTTTGTGCATTTGTGCATGCTTTGAGGGCCATGAACTGTTCACACTAAAGCGCATTTTGTTGTCACATTTTATTTGTAGTGTGAACAACCGGACAAAAAAAATTGGATTTGATCAAAAAATCGGAATTGAGCATTAAGACCTGCAGCATGAACATAGCATTAGATGCTAGCCAAGAGCATGATGGTGACCAATTTTAAAGACCAACTTTCTAACGTGTGGCCAATTGGAGGGCTGACCCTCTAGGGAACACGAGGTCCACTGGGACATTGGTCATTGGTCAAGGGTAGATGAGTGTTGGGTCTACTCCCTTACTGGAATGAACTGAATAACCAATGAGCAGAAAAATCATCACCTGATTCAGAAGAAGTCTGAGACTTAGAAAAAGAAAGAAAACAGCTGATTTTTAGTCAGGGACTTGTGAGCATGGGAGGCGTTGACTGCCCTAATAGTAGACTTGTTATCAGTTGATCTCAAGTCTGAGTCAGGAAAAGCAGAAAGTTTGCTAACTCAGGAAGAATCACAGTAACAGGGTATTCATCATCTGACATAGCAATCAGCAAAATGTCAGGGAACTCAGGTACAGTCTTTTGCGTGTGTGACTGTGGGTGCTCAGGAACACCATTTGTGTTGATCAGCCAAAAGCAGCCTATGCTTGGTATCAATCAGCCAATAAACAGGAATGGTGTTAGCTGAAGTAGAAAGAGAGAAGTAGTGATTGGACCAGGAACAAAAGAAGGTGAGAAAAGACAGGGGGATGGTGAGATTATGTCTGCTTTCCAAATCTTTCCAAATCAAATACACAATATATACTACTGTATGAAGAAATTATACTTTTGGAATTAATAACAGTATGTTGCTTTCACCTTAGGATTCCTGCTCATATATCTATTCGAAACGTCATCACAGCAGAGAGTATCAAAAGATATGGTTGCACTTACTCTAATCAAAGTTTAAAAGTTGTGTAACAGTTTTAGTTGGGCCAATGCAGTGGTTAAAATGTTTTAGGAACTGGAAAAGCAGAATACAATAGCAGTCTTGTTTAGCAACCCTAGACTGTTTGCGCTGCAATATCACTATAGATTTTCAACTTGCACACAGACCAAACATTAAAATCAAATCAACCTAAGTTTATGGAGGACTAAAGAAGGATGCGATGAAAGCAGTTGTTTTCATTCAATTTCTTAACTTCCAATCCAACTTTTAGTGCAAAAATGTTCTGAATAAAATGACTGATCACAAGGATCAACGCATGAGAGATGGGTCATCAGCCATGACTGAATGGTTTTCAGTTGAATTAAATTATTTATGTGCAGTCCACAACAACAGCACCTAAAATGGTGCAGCTTCAGTTTTGTGTGTGTGTCAGTGATGATATGTGTACATGTGGGAGGGTGTGTGTATATCAGGAGCCTGAAGAGGCAGTTTCTGTTAAGGGGGGGGAAATGTTGATTGCTATATCAACAGGGCCCCAAAAACTCACAAAAAGCAGATAAAGATAGAAAGAGATCATTTTTTCACAAAAAAATGGAATAGAGAGTCAGGGATTGTACAATCAGGAGGTAAGCAAGAGAAAAAAAGGAACCAAAACAATGCAACACAACATGCAAAAGGAAAGGGGCACTTTCAAAATACAGAATACATCACAAACAGGAACTACAGTTCAATAAACTCTCAGCAAAACTCAACCAAAGGTTCATTCTAATTTATAGCTATTAACAAATCTATGGACACTTTGTTTTTTTATTATTATTATTATAAACACATCAGTAAACTAATTAAAGTTTTTCTGGCATCTTATCAGAAAATTGTACGAAGAATTAATAAACCTATTGAAGGGATTAAAATAGCATGAGGGCAATTTCACAGTTTGCTCTTACAAGCAATGCTGCAAAACTGCACAGAGGCTGTTCAATGACAAACTCACATTTCAAGCACAGAAATTATTCTATTTAATTTTGTGATGTATTTCAATGTTTACGTTTACATAGGTTCGGTTTGGTTTTATTTGTTTGGAACCAACCCACAACAACAGTGTCCTAATTGCACTTTATCTTGCCAGGTAAAGACCCTACAATATAAGATGGAAAACCCCAACAATCAGAAAATAGCCTTATGATTAAGCTTTTGGCAACGGTGGGGAGGAAGAACTCTTTTAAAACAGGAAGAGAACTCAAGCAGAACCAGGCTGAGGGAGAACCAATACAAAGTATGGAAGAGATGAGACAAGAGTTAATGACATACATGTACAGAAGCATATAAACACATGGGGCGTAAAAAGAGGTGAGTGGATAGGAAGTGCTCAGTGAATGATGGGAAGTCCCCCTGCAGTCTGAGCCTATAGAAACATAACTAAGGGAGAGTTCAGGCCCACCGTAAGGTTTAACAAATAAGTTGTAATGTGTGCTGATGACATACAGACTTGTTTTTTGTTGGGTTTTTTTTTTTTTGCCTTCTTACCTTTGAAGAATGAATCTCTAACGTTTTTGTTGCTATGTCTCTGTAATCTTGCCTTTGTAATCTTGGTAACCCTTTAATTTATTGACTTTCAAGTCATATATCCATCAGTGGTGTTCTTGGCACTCAGTTCAATTGCTCACCTTGAAATTGTGGAAAATTTATGTAGGTACCCACCCACCAGTGGTTATTTTCCCTTTTTTTGATTAATGTCACCCAGCGTCCTTGACCTTCTATGGTCTCTGGTCACCATGTCTCTGTAAATCACCTCCAGTGTAGATGTAGCTCAGCCCTATATTCATAGAGCAAAGAGCTCTAATGAGATAATGTGTCTTTCAGATATGATGTGGCCTCATCATTCAGGATTTTGCATGTGAGGATAAGGATTTCAAAAATCTATTCTGAACTGAACAGAGACACAATGAAGAGAAGCCAATACAGGATGAACATGCCATCTCATTCTAGTACCTGTTACTATTCTTTCTGCCTTTTGAAGCAACTGAAGACTTTTCAAGGAGTTTTTAAAACAGCATGATAATATCCCTTTAAAATAGTCTAGTAACAAGCAACAAATGCACATATCAAGGAAAGCTCTTCCACATATTAGATTAATATTTACAATAAGAGACATAGCCTGGTCAAAAACGACTTGAAGATTCCTCACAGCGATACTGGAAGCCAAGATAATGCCATCCAGGGCATTATTGTGTCATTCGTTATGAGCCCTATATTTGATTGGTACATGTGTTTTTAGTTAACATAAGGTCAGTGGTAGTTCTCTGTATGTAATTCTGATAAATTATTATTCTTGAGCTCTATGCAGCCATACTACTGAAGCAGCACTGTGGCTTCAGTAATGGGTTGATCAGGATGTTAGTCATAAAGGGAAACATGTAATTGCATTCATTATTGAAATGAGTCTGAACCCAGCAAATCATGCTGAAAAACAACGCACATTACCTCCCTGAAGTGGGGTTAAGAGGACTCTGCGTTGAGGAAATGTGCCACAAAGTCTGTGCTTGTCGCCAACTGTCTGTTTAGTAAGAAGCCTGGTTTCTATTAGCAGATACATAAAACAGAACAGGACTGTTGTTGAAGCAGTTAACACCCACCTAGTATGATTGCAGTTGTGTATTTTGCCTCCCTTTTCTGAATCCCATCAGATCACTAAGTCTTTTGTTTTGCAGGGATGTCTGCAGTATGCCAGAATTATGCAGAAATAGCTGGAGCTGTTTTCTGTGTCTTACAATAAATGAAATAGAACTCTTTTCATCTTTTTGTAACAGATCAAATTCAGCTTTGTGACCCAAAAAAGTTCTCTGATTAAGACAGTTAAGGGAATAAAACCAAATCCTTGATATCCTTTATTGTTATCCCCTTACCAGACATACAAACAAACCTCTCTGTAAAACTGTGAACAGTAAGATTATCCCACAGAGTGACAGGACTGCAGCAGGCTGAAGCGTTTCCTCTGGGTCTCAGCTGGTGTCACAGACATGTGCCTTGATTCTTCCACTGCGGCAAAAAACCTGCTCACACAGTTTTGCTGCATCTAGTCCTCATTTTCTTCCTTCTTCTTGACACTGAGTTTTCAGCAAACTATAAGCACTACTGTCACATTTGCAATCAGATATGTCTCTAAATACAAGAAGACAGATTTTCCTGATAAACCCACCGCTGATGTCATTTTTCTTCATTTAACATTGTCACAAGTAATTTGGTTGGTAAGCTGTTAAAAATCGAGTCTTCTTAAAATGTTGTCAATTTAAAAACACTATCCAATTAGTCTTGGCAGAAGAGAGCAGTGACAGGAATAAATGCAGTCAAAGGGGGAAGAAAGTCAGTGAAACATGATGATTTAAGACTGTGGAAACTTTTAACTTTTTTTTCTTTTTCTTACAAATAAATAATATATATTAAACTAGTAAACACTTTTAGTGTGCTTTAGTGCTCTAGTCTGAAATCAATAACTTCATAATGCTGTGCTGTGCTGGCATTGCTGGTGTATCCAAGCCTGGTATAGCAAATCTCACTACGCCACTGTTTTCCAAAAGCTATTAGAAATACATCAGTAATCCTCACAGTATTATCAGAGTGATAGATTCCCCCACTATGATGAATGTGGGTACTTTAATACACAACTGTTAAAAGAAATAATTACATCAATTTTTTATTTCAGTTTTGGAACACATCCCCATCAGTCCCACCTTTTAATAAGAAAACGGGTCATAAATACAAATTACACACACACATGTGTATGTATATCTATATATCTCTTTCTCTATATATATATATCTATCTATATCTATATATCTATCTATATCTATCTATCTATCTATCTATCTATCTATCTATCTATAGATAGATAGATAGATAGATAGATAGATAGAAATATATATATATATATAGAGAGAGAGAGAGAGAGAGAGAGAGAGAATGTGTTTCCCTTCCTGCTTTTTTTCCCACCCAGTCATTTTCTTTTGCTTTTGCAGCTAGGGGGTTGGCTGGAGCCTATCCAAGCTGGCATAGGGCAGGAGGAAGGGTACATGTTGGACAGGTCACCATTCCACTGCAGAGCCAACACAGAGAAACAGACAGCCACTTACTCTCACATTCATGCCTATTAGGCCAATTTAGAATCTCCAATTAACCTAACCCCATGGATGTTTTTAGAGTGGGGGAGGAAGCCGGAGTATAGGAAGTGATTGCAGGCAAACACGGGGAGATGGTAGATGTGTGACTTCCTGCTGTGAGGTGACAATGCTATCCACCACTCCACGCCATACTTTGTTTTCTATATAATATGTCGGGCCATCCTATATCATATTTGTCATATTGCTCCAAATGATGTCAGAGAGTGACAGAACCGGACTGCAGGCAGACTGAGTGCAGAGCCTGGCTTCTGTCAAAAGTAGAAATTACTTCAGCTTTATCCTTCTACAAGAATAAAGGACTTCAGTGGAAAAGTTGCCAAATATCATTCAACATTACTGGAGCCACATTGATCATGCAATGTGCACAAATGCACCTCATCTTTGTAAATCTGGCCTTTGATCTGTGCAAGCCTGATAGTCTCTCTTTCCTTTCCTTTCTTTTCCTTGGTTGGATAAGGAGCATGTTTGCTTGTGTCAACACTCGATGCCTTGTCTTTGCAACGTTTTCAATCAAATCAATAATTTAATCAAATAACTTGTGTTAATAATATTAATTCATGTATATTTCTAATTGAAATTAAAGTTAGAAGAAAAGGAATGCATGTTGCCACATCAAGGATGCCTTTCAACCCAGCAGCCTCTGCTTGCCTTTCATGTTGGCTGCTGTTTCATTAATGTATTCGGAATGCATATGAGGAAGCCTGTTGAAATATCCTGAGGCGCTCTAATGGTATCCGAAGAGACCATAAGTGTAACTGAATTAAAAGTATAATGTGAAAATCAAAAGTCATTGCAGAAATGGGACATATACATGTAGTGGGGCTGAGCAGCATGAATGATGAGGCAATTACTTTATAACATCTGCTCTTTCAATTACCACTGGAAAAGAGATAAAGGCTGAGAGGGGTTAATAGATAAGGAAAGCTCACCAGTTCACCCCAAGCTTAATATGATAGCTTCCTCACAATAGAACAGAGAGGTGTTTTTACTATTGCAGAAATTCTTCAGTGTCAGCTTACACAAATGTAATAAGATAAAGTTAAAAAAAATACTAATGAAACTGCAGGTGAGAAGAAATCCAACTCAGGCATGGAGGATTAGAGTAAACTTTAAATAGCTTGTCATTAGCTTTAATGCAAAAATAAGTCTCTACATCAAAAGGGTAATTAGGTAAAATAGGACAGTAAGACAACTGTAGGCCTATTTATGGGAGTGGTCCTTTTAATCCCAAAGAAATAATGAGCATTCCCTGAGAAAACATTGAACCTAAAAAGGAATTAAACAGTGTAGGGTTCACTTTATTCTAGCATCAAACAGTTGCTAAGATCCAACCTTTGGATTATTTCACAGGTGAAAAAAACTGCCAAAAAACTTTTATTTCTCCTGAATGTCTGCGTTCAAAATTCTTACTGACCATTCGAAGTGCTTTTTTCTTTGATGGACACCAGTTTTGCCCAAAGACATTTCAACAATCAACCTTCTAATTAGTAGACGACTAAAGATTTCACTCAGCTGTCCTTTTGGATTTTTGACCTCTGCTCCTCTTGTTTCTTGTAGGCTGGCACTCACTCAGGTGAACACGCATATACAAGACTGAAGGACACCAGCTGTTCCTTTTTTACTTGTTTTTGAGGCAAAACATATTTTTGTTGCTTTATGATTGACAGGTATATAATTGCAAATTACAGTGAAGTGTGCACAATTCTAGAGCATCTAAAGAAAAGCGGATATGTCGAGTTTATTCTCTCGACACCCACATTTTGCATGTTTTAGCTTTGTTGAGTGCATTAAATAACATCATTTGCAAAGAATCGTTAACTTAATCCATCTAAATACAGACAAAAATGGAGTGCACCGACGGGAGGATCCGTATCTGTTTCCATCTCTCTTCTTCCTCCGTTGCACTCACAGATACCCACGTCTGGAGGAAAAGACTGCAGTCGGTGTTAAATCTGCTGACTGCACTATCACTTCACTATCAGTGACTGCCCCCACTTCAGCTCCCCCAGAGGCGGCTGAATTAATATGTGACTGAGCCTTACACAATTATGGCATTTCAGTTCGGTTCAGCGGTAGAACAAAGCTGTGCCGGGACTGCAAAAGGGGCAAAGGACGTTAGTCATTTTGCAGCAGGACCTTTAATTGGTCTCTGTGTTTTAATTTGAAGGAACACATGCATAAAATGGAGCGCTGTAATTATAAAATCTGTCTTATGCTGGCTGCAAGAGCAACAACAAAGCAAAAACCTATGTTTATCTGGTCAGCCTGTTAATCAGCAGAGCGCAGGAAGAAAAGATGAGAGGAAGGAAGGAGGAGAAGGGGAGTGACAGAGTTTCTGTTTCATGTTGTGTCTCTGCACAGTTGCAGCGCTGCTTGGGAATCGCTCCCTCCGTAAGTGTGACATGCAGCCCTCATTATATTAAGAGGACTCCCGCAGAACTTGCTTTACCCAGCAGCACCGTTTTAAGAGCGGTTAGGGAAGGAAAAGTAAATAAATAATTAAAAGCACAGTAAGGAGTAAGGTGAAAGCGTTTCGGCCCTTGGAAGGGAAATGGGAATAGCACCAGAGAGATCTAATGAGAGACTCTGTTCTCTCATCGGTGTTATTGCTTTTGCTCTTTCTGAGATGTAGAGATGGTTATATGGATAATGTTGTTTTAAGCCATTTGCTTTTCATGATCTTCCTTCAATCCTCAGTTGACTGGTGCAGAATAAATGAGCTGCGTCAGATGGTATATTATTATGACAGCCATAATAAGTAATGTCCATTGAGAGCCACTGCCACATCCTGGCAGTGTCTTAAAACAATATATTGGAAAGAGTTTTCATTCCCAGTGCTTCTGCTGGTAATAACAGCAGATTATGTTTTACCACGTGTTCACAAATAACTCAAATGCAAAACCAGAGCAGCACATTTAAGATTTCTCAAATATTTTTATTTAACATTTTCACCAGAATTACTTCTCCTAGCTTCACCCCAAAATGATAAAGACACGATATGACAATCAGCAGTAAAAGTATACTCTGTCAAGGTTCCACTACACAACTTTGCAATTTAGCGACGCCACTACCCAGCCAGTGAAGAAGGTTTTAGAGGACAACATGCTTTGTGTTTCAGCTTTCAGTCATACAGCTCAAACATCATCTTGTCATCGCTCAGAAAAGGTGAATATAGTGAAAGAAATTCTTTCAGAGGCAGATTTATTTCTCATTGTACACTTCTGCTAACTTGCAGCTGTGTGCTGCTGATCACTGAGGTTAATCTTGTTACAAGATTGCTACTTTTCTGTGCACAAACACACATCCAACAAGTTACCGTTCCCAGTACAGGACCTGTAATTGCCAGCTCCTAATGAGGTGGGTGTTGTCTTTTGCAGCCCCAGCTCATGATTTACACAGATGAGGTGGGAGTATTTTACGCCATAAATCCTGAAGTAGCCTTACAACCATTAATCATTGGGGGCAGAATAAGATGTAACTATCATGATCTTCGATTCTTGTTAGGCTTTTGTAGTTTTTTGGCTCTTTTGTCTTTTTATTGTTTCCTTGGCCATGTCTCCCTATTCTTCTTCCTCATATCGTCAGGGTTCTGTTTTGGTTTTTGGGTTTTTTTGCACCAGCTTTTTTGAAATTGTGTAAAGCTCTTTCATTTGTTGGTTAGAAATCCTGCCTCCAGTGTCCTACAATTGAGTCCTCTCTCCTTTGAAACAACAGGAAGGTTTTATTTATTTGTTTATTTTACCCTCAAGGCTGCTCTACTTTGCCACTTTACTTCCTAAAAGACTTGACACAGCTCAGACATGCGTGCTTGCAAAAATGTCATTCAGAAAGAGTCCTTTAAGAGGAATTCTGTTCTCAGACTATAAATACTTTATGAATCCTACTGTCTGTTTACGTTTTGCTCTCTGGCTCTTGAAGTGGCTCTTAGCGTTCCATAACAATCAGAGGGGAGAAAACACTTGGCAACATAAAACGCGCTTTAGCATCTATGGAAACTCAACATGTCAGCTCTAGCTGCTCTACACTGTTGCATCAGGCTGATTAGTGTGCCTGCTGGGTAAACTGCCACTGTGGACAGAGCAGGCAGGTGCTACAGGAATGTAGTAGCCGAGATGAGACTGAGGATAAACTCAGTCAGTATTTTTGCTTTTGTTGCATTTTCTAAATGCCTTTTTATGTCCAAAACTATATTTCCATTTTACTCACCTGTTTCTACATAAGCAGTAGAGGTTCTGTTTAATAATTTCCTACAAACTTAACAATGAAGGCCATCATATTAGACTAAGAAGACCTTGAACTTTTTATTGTCATTGTGCAGTTTCTTGCAATTTTTGATCCATGCACATGTAGCAGGAGGGAAGTCCAAGTTTACCAGCTTGGCTATAAGAATGTCTGGGATGATGGTATTGAAAGCCGAGCTGAAATCAATGAAGAGCATCTTTACTGAAGTCTCGGGATTCTCCAGGTGATGCAGAGCAAAGTGAAGGGCGGTGGAAATTGCATCCTCGGTGAACCTGTTAGCCTGCTTCTTATGTCATTTTGGGTTTCCTTAAAGCTGCTTTGAGACCACTGGTAGGCTGTACTATATATAGCAATCAGAACACAATAGCAACAAACTAGTAGTATGTTGTAGTTGGGAATAATACTTGAAATATTAGAAACCATCTCCCAAGTTGTTACTTTTACTTCATGATAGTTTAAACTTCTATTTAACATGCTGCTATGTCTTACTGGGACTACAATCCTTGTTGAGGTTATTAGACAACACCTGCTGTTAAAAAAGAAAGAAAATATAAAGAGAAAAAAAGCTTTGTTTGCTCCAGGAAATTTATGCTCCTGTTAATTAGTTGCTTTTTTAGTAGACCACTGCTTCCTGGAGTGCTGAAAGTTACTGAGAAAAGAGATGAGGAATCGCTGTTTTCTCCAGAGTGCAAGAGATCTTTAATTATATACTACTTCTAACATAACTCTGGATTCATCGTGCTAAAAGTCCCCCTGTTAATTATGTTCCCAAATTGTTCCTATATAAAAGGTGGTATAGCCTACATCACGTGGAACCACGTATTTATGATGGCATGGCAAGTTAATCGTCTTTACTCATTGATTAGTGTCTATTCTCACTGAAGTGAAACAGCTCCTCAAAACATCCTCTGTGTAAGGTTTCATAATACTATCTTAATTAGATGCTTTCTATCACCCACACACCATATGCCAAAAAGTCTTCTGTGGGTGGATGTTTGTTTGTTTTGAATGCGAAGGCCATCCTTATTTTTTGGTGGTTGCAGCAGTATTTATTTGCACTTTGACAGAAACAGCAATATATGCAGGTAGACATTTTAATACATCGTCATAACTTGGTACAACATGGCCAGGTAGATGGTAATATTTCATCTGAATCATTCTGCTGAAACAAGGCTCGTGACTGTGTTCATTCCTCATCCGCTTTGAGAGTACAGTGCTTGCTCCTTTATTGATCAAAGTGTGTAAAATTTAGAGTGTCACCTAAAACCATCAGTCAAAATGTGTCAAACACAATTTTAGGAAATATAGTTTATGACTCTAGAATATATGAAACAGCATATAACATTGTAAGAATTGTATATAGAAGCTATTTTGAGGCTTTCAGTATTATGCTGCACTCTGCTGGTGGTAAATGACTAGTGCAGATTAGAGATAACAGATTACCAAAACTGTAATACTTATCTGCACTCATGCAGAAGGCCTAATTTCCTGCATCGTCAGGCATTTTTGACTGCTGGCTAAAAAGAATGATTTAATGAGACCCTAAAGAAATCTACTCTTAATAGGAATGCCTTCATCTTTAGGCTACTTATGCCCTCATATAACCCAGGCCATAAATAATAGCAAGGTCCTCTTTTATCTTTATTTTATATCCTTAGGGAGATGCTTACTGCATACTGCTTATTCTATCTTTTATGGCTCACATAACCATAACAAGCACTCTCAAAGTTCATGACCAGGAACAAAGGGAATTGGTTTTCTGTTTTCATTTAGATAGAGATCAATTTTCTTTCCCATCTTCACCACATTTAGCAAGCAGCTCTGGCCCAGATCTGGTATCAAGCAGGCACTGCTGGCTGACTTCTGGCATGATAAGACGTATGTCATCTAGATATGGGCCAGGTCTGGCGTAGATGGCACTGTCTATGTGATGGCATGCCATATCTGGCTCGATTGTGTTTTGGGTTATGTGGTCCAGGCTCATAGAAAATAGGTCTGGACCGGATCCAGCATCAAGCTGGCACTTCTGACTGACTGGTGTCATAGCAGAGTGTATGTGGGCCCGATGTGGGCCAGGTCTGACAATGATGGAACTATTTATGTTCCTATTTTCCTATTTTAGTTACAAGACCCAAATGTCATCTTGCAATACTATACTGCTATGGTAGCCAGTGTCTCAAATGCAGGTTTGACAGGTTTGTGAGTGTACACTTTATCCAAAACCTAGTGAGGGTTTACCACTAAGTGGTTGTAGTTCAGGAGGTAGAGCAGGTCAGCTACTGATCAAAAGGTTAGTGGTTTGATCCCTTGCCCCTCCAGTCTGTGTGTTTAGAATGTAAATGTGTATCAATGTAGTTAGGAAGCACTTATTTTAGAGAAAGAGTGTCATTGGGTGAATGTGACATGTTGTATAGAGAACATTAAGTAATCCAGGAGAGTAGAAAAGTGCAATATAAGAATCAGTCCATTCACTGTCTGAACATTTTTGTCATGTTACTTTTGCACTATTATGTTCTGGGACATGTTGTTATTACATGGCTTGATTAAGGTACACATTAGGCTGACATCTGGGGCCAGAGCTGAAACTGTTCTGTCACTAGCCCAGTGTTTTACACTCTAAAGCCTTCTTTGTCTAGCTGTGGCACCTCGCCTCTGTCCCCCAATAGCCACAAGCTTGGTGATCTAGGCAGTTTAAGTTTCACCCAGCCCTCCATATATTTTAAAACAAGTTATCATAATAAACAATTAAAACATATCCACGTTGTATTACCTCAAAATGACAAGGTATTACAGCTGCTTATATAAATACAGTTTCTACATTTTACATTTTACTGTTTGGCTATTCTTTTTCTTTGTCTTCTTATTCACTCACCACCCACATTATTAGGTGCACCTTTCAGTTTGGACCCATTTTCGCTTTCAGAACTGCTAAAGCTCACCTTCAGCATGTTGGTGGAAACGGTCTGATGCTGGTCCATATATTGACATATTGACATTGGCATGACACAGTTGCTGTAAGTTTATCAGTTGCACATCCACGATGTGACTCTCCCGCATCCCAAAGGTGCTCTGTCAGATTGAGATCTGGTGACTGTGATGACTCCATTAAGGGGCCCACAGAGGTTAGTTGGAAGCTGGAAAAATGTTGTTAACCAAAAAAGAGTTTTGATATTTGTTAGATTCTTCTGGGTCAGTTAATTTGTTGTGAACAAAAATATTGTGAAGTTGAGCCACTAATGATGACATTAGTGACATGGCAGGTGTCATCTGCCTCGACCGATTGGAGGTGAGGGCAGGAAGACAGTATTAATATATGCTGAGGAAGAAAGCCAGAGATTAATAATCATATGAAACGCAGAGTGGTGTAAAAACACACAGTGAACGCTCCCAGCTATCATGTGAGCTTGTGAGCCACCATTTGTATTTTGGGATTTGTGAACAGAGACGGGCAATAACATGTTAAAAGAAACATGTTACTGTAATCAAATTACTTTTTTCAGGAGGATTACTATTGCAAAAAAGTAATTTGATTGCTGTTACTCTGCCATACGCGTGCTGTGTAACTACATTACTAAACCATGATTTGCTGCCACGGGAATGTGAATTCACAGCCGAACCCCCAGATCCCCCCCCCCCCCCCCTTTTTTTTTTTTTTTTTTC
>VUQR01017827.1:0-18880 GCA_015108515.1 Hemichromis elongatus | reverse complement strand
ATACCGAGCGTCCCTGCTGTAAACAGCGCTATTTTATTCAGAAAAAAAACATCGCGTGTATTTTTCATCATAACTCTGGTTTTACGTGGCCTATTAACACGATTTAAAAACTGGTATATAGTTTGAAGTCCGCACTTTCGAACCAAGTTTAAATTGAGACTCTGGGTCTGCGTCTTGTTGCTGTGTTTGCTTAAATTGATCATGTGATTCTGACGCACCGGTGCGTCCAGCGACCCCAGAGGGTTAAATATTAATAACTAGCATTGCATGTCTTACCTCTATATGTTTCTTCAAATTTGAAGGGGAGTTTTTAAACGCCAACAGTTCTTTGCATTGAGGTAGGCACTTGACACATTGAAAACGCCAGGAGTCATTCTTTCCAGGGTGTCTCTCAGAATCAGAGCTGCAGGGCACAGGCGATGTGTTGTTTCAAAACGCGCGCTCACTATTTCCGGCGTGAGTTCTTTGACCAATCAGATCTCCGATCCGTTTCAACGTGCATTGGCCAGCAACGCCAAAAGGTCAGTCGACCAAAATGTTTTTATGCAAGATTCGGAAGAATGTAACGACACGCATTTTAATAATGTAGTGGAGTAAAAGTACAGATAATTGCTGAAAAATCTACTTGAGTAAACGTAAAAGTATGCATTATTTTTTTTACTTAAGTAAAGTATAGATACGTGAAAAATTTACTTAAGTACAGTAACGAAGTACAAATACTTTGTTACATTCCACCACTGCTTATTACTTTGGTCTAGAATGAATGTCTGCATGTGAGGTCATTATCAGCAGGAAAAGCTGTAAAAAATATAAAAATACAGGGCCTTACGTTTTACACCCCTAAATTTAGAGTGTACAGTCACTGTACACTTTATTAGGTACACCTTGCTAGTACTGGCTTCTACCTCCTTTGACCTTCATAGCTGCATTAATTCATCATGGCATTTATTCAACAAGCTGCTGGAAACATTCCTCATAGATTTTGGTCGTTTTTGGAATGACAGCATCAGACAGTTACTGCAGATTTGTGGGCTGCATATTCATGACGTGAATCTCCTGTTCTACTACTTCCCCAAAGGTGCTCTAAGGCAGCGGTCTCCAACCCCCCGGGTCACGGAACGGTCCCTGAGTCGTTTGGTACCGGGCCGCGATAGTTGAGGCTTGGCTGTGAAATTTATGGTTTTCACAGTTTTTGTCTTGGTCGTATCATTTTATTTTGTTGTACTTATGCGCAACATCTTAAAGGCCTGTCCGTGAAAATTTTATCTGACATTAAACCAAAAAGGTTGGGGACCTCTGCTCTGTGTGATTGAGATTTGCTAACTGGTGAGGCCTGAGCATAGTGTCATGTCTTGTCATGTTGAGTAAACAAGTTTGAGATAATTTTACCTTTGTGACATGATGTGTATCCTGCTGGATGCAGCAGTTATAAGATGGGCACACTGTGGTCATAAAGGGATGAACATGGTCCACAACAACGCTCAGAAAGGCTGTGGTGTTTCACTGATGCTTAACTGGTGCTAAGGGGCCCAGAGTGTGCCAAGAACGTATCCCCTATCCCAATTACACTACCAGCACTGCCAATTACACTTCTGTTGATACAAGACAGATGGATTCATGCTTAATGTTGTTTATGCTAAATTGTGACCCTATCATCTGAATGTTGCAGCAGAAATCAAAACTCACTAAACCAGGAGATATTTTTCAAATCCTCTTTTTGTCTTGGTGAGCCTGTGTGAAATGTAGTCTCCTGGTCTTAGCTGACACCCGGTGTGGTCTTCTGCTACTTTAGTCCATGTGTTGTGCTTTCAGAGATGGTCTTCTATATATGTAGGTTGTAATGAGTGGTTATTTGACTTACTACTGCCTTCCTATCAGCTTAGAGCAGTCTGACCATTCTCCTCTGGCATCAACAGGGCTTTTTGTCCAGAGAACTGATGCTCACTGGATATTTGACTTGTTTTTTTTTTTTTAATAAAGACTAGAGATGGATGTGAGAAAATCCCAGTAGAGCAATATTTTCTGAAATGTTCAGGGCAGCTCGTCTGGCACCAACAACCACGCCACGTTCAAAGTCACTTTAATCACTTTTCTTCCTCATTCTGATGCTCGCTTTGAACTTCACTGGATTGACCTGACCATGTCTACACACCTAAAAGTACTGACTTGAGTACAGTTATGTATCACAAGGTTCAGGACAAGTATATTTTTAAATGTTTGTCAAAAGTATTGAAGTGATTTTCATTAAATGTAAATTAAGTGATCATTTTTTTCAGGTTTTCCTCACTCTTGACTTTTATCTAAGAAAAGTCATGATCTTTCCCCAAATCATCAGAAAGCATAAAATATCATTAGTCAGACATTGATCAGCATTATTTAAACAAATAAAAATGTTTTCAGTGAACATGTTTTACTTTCATTAAAACCCAACCGTGAGTGCTCTGCTGGCCTCCGTTGTTAAGCTAAAGTCCCTGAACCACAATGTCCCTTGTTAAAGTACGTAATTTCCTTTCACCAATCTTCAAATAAGTACATAAAACAGCCTAAAATGCTTGAAATGGTTTCACAATATGTTGCTGAAAGAAATTTCAAAACGGCACTGAAGAACCTGAATGCTGAAAAAATGGGAATATGTAATGTAATTTCTGGAAGACTAGTTTGGACCTTCAGCTTATTCCTCCTCGTCACCCTAGCTGATCAGCGGTCAATGAGTCAATCAAATCACAGAAAATCTACGTTATTGCGGTTACTGTTATAGTGTCTCTGTTTTGGATTATTGTTTTGCAGGATTTCGAAGGGCATTTGTTGAAGTTTGACATTTTTACATTGCTTTTTTCGTTGAAGTATCAATTAGACGCATTAAATTTTACTTTCTCGCTTTCATAATGCTGTGAATCATAATAATAAAACTGTATCAAAATTAACTTTGAAGAAATACGTCTGACTGCAAGGCGTGCATAGATTCTGTCTGAAAGTGTAATTGGCACAGCTGTAAAATTGCTTCTGCCGCATCATTGCCCTCCTGGAAATGAACACAGTCACGGTCTTTAGATGTGGTGGGGATCAAAGACAGATACACATTTATGAATATTATGTAGATTTATGAAAATTTAATTAATAAAGAGTAATTGACCAAAAAGTCAAAGTCAGCTGAGTCCTTAATAACACATTAAATCAAGTAATTAAGGAAGGCAGTAGCCTTAAAATCCATTAAATAGACTGACATGTAGAGAGACAGATGCAAGTAGGATTAGGGGTGAAAAGTTAGTAACCTGCAGAAGCCTTGAAATTCAACCGTTCACCACTAATGCCGACATTATCCAGGTCCTTTTAGCACTAAGCCTCGACTCCAGTAAAAGTGTCTACTGGACTTCAAACAACATTCTGGCTGCTGTAATTAGTTAGATTGCAGGGGATTCACATAAGTAGGCCAACTTTTTAAAATCTCCTGTCGTCTCATTTCCAGTGGACGGAGCGATCCATCGCACTGCTGGTCCCATGCTAAAAAAGGAGTGTGCTTCGCTCAATGGCTGTAAGACAGGAGAGGCCAAGATTACCTGCGGCTACGGCCTTCCTGCAAAGTGTGAGTATAAAGTGTTTGTGTAACTCCCAGCAGCTCCAGTGAGGCTGCTTCCATGTGTTTCTGCTGGACTGCTTCCAGGTGTGAATGTGTGGGAAAGTGTGACAGGGATGCAGGGCAATGTAGAAAAAGAACTGCACAGTCTCCCTAGAAAAATGAAGGTTAAACTTCTTCGTGAATTAAAAAAAAAAAGTCTTTAATTAAGGAAATGGTGCAGTCTTAATATCAACAATTTCCTCCTTTAACGAATTTGTTTAAATAACTTATGCATTTTTTTTCTCAGAGAGGCCTTAAAGTAGCCCAGTTTCCCCCTTTTTACCTCAAACCCAAGCAGCAGCAGCACAAACTCGGATGTATCCAGAGTAATATCACTCACTGCAGTCCCTTTATAGCAGAGTAAATGGCACTCAATTATTAAGTGGCACTCCACTGCGGCTTGTGTAATGTGATGAAACTGTAGGGTCAACATGACAGGAGGCACTTTTCTAGGTGTTCTCCTCCAGCTTTCTTCATTTCTTCAAGACATTTGATTAAGTAGTGGATCAGAAGTCTGGATTTACATCAATTACAAGAGCTGACAGTCACTTTATTTTATTTCAGCCATTTAATTTGGCTTGAATAACCCTGAAAACCACAAATATTAGGATGCAAATAAGCCTCTAACTATAATATATTTATTGGTGTTAGTTTTTGCTATAAAAATACTACGTTAAGGTTTTGACCCAGTCCTGATTTCTTTATGTTTTAGGCAAACCTATATGGGAATACAGTATATAAGGCAAAACTCTACAACAAGCTTAAAAGTCAGTAGCCTTTAAGACTACTTTTACTCATCAACACAGCCTGAACGTCCTTACACGAGCTTTTTAGGATATCTTGAAGTGCGGTATTGTGCAAAAGTCTTGAGCCACCACTCATTTCTTTTTATTTTTCTCCCAAGGAGCCAGGCTTTCTTGTAAAATTTTAAAGTGGTCTTGAGCAAAGTTTCTCTGGGCTTCTTCAGTTCTTTCAAAGGATTTTTACACTTTCTACTTTTTTCCCACTTATTTTACATCACTAGTTTTCACTGGAACTTTTTCTTTTTTGAGTCACATTGACCCATAAACCATTCAAGCATAAAAAAGAGCACTGAGAACTTGGTATATCTCAGCATGTGTCCTTAGAAAATGAGGAAAAATGGCCAAGAGGAGGACAAAAGAAGAAGGGTCAGGTCTTAAAAAATATCCAGAGCAGATGAAAAATATCTGTCCTTAGGAAAGCAAAGTCCGGACACCGGGCTTGATAGATGCATCTGGTCCTCGGCTGATGCCTCCTCAGAGGTCTTATTGAGGTTAAATTATTAAAATGTAAATAAAGTTAAATGTGTTTTTCTTTTGTAACAAATAGATTTGATTTCAATTTACTTTTAATTTTTGAGTGAGTAAAGAAACCTGTGTAAATACTGCATTCATAAATATATTAAAAGCATAACAGAAAAGACAATAACAAAATAGTCATATTGCTAAGGGACAAGTTTAAATCTTGCTAAATTAAAGTTCATTTTATGGAAGTTTTGACTAAAAAATATAGAAAATTTTGTTGATCGGTGGTCAACAGAATCTTCAAACGCTGTAGATATATACTAAACTTTACACGTTGCAGGCTACTACGTGCATTTAGATATAGCCACATCCTGTACAATAAACACATGAAATATTACATTTTGTTTCACAAGAGAAAATTTCTTTGCAGAAATCAATTTACATGCATACACAGTGCATTATTACCAAGAGGACCAGTCACAGTTGCTATAGCTCGTATCTTTCTGTTGTCTGGTTACATTTCTGCAAGGCAGAGCAGGCTAATTAGATATAGAGTTATTGGCTCGCTGAAAAACCCAGGCGATTCAGGTGATCTCCAATAATCTCTCTCTAATATTCTTGCCTGATCAAATCACAGCCTTGAATGTTAAAAACGGCAAAAAAATTTGATGGATTATTTCTCGGTTTAGCATCCATTTAGTGTGTTAGCATTGCTCAGCTAATAATCCAGCTTTTTGCCTCTAAGCCAAACATATTTACCTTCTTCTGGCTTTAGATTGGCATGTTTTTGTGCCAGTTTGTTCTCCGTTAAGATGCTGCACTTGAAGCACAAATACAGAGAGGTTTACGGGCCACTATGGACAGACATTCATTTAGTTGTTTTGTAGCTACATAATTCATTAGCTCAACTGTTCTTTCTAGAGTCCTGCCTGTCTACCAGTGTTGCATCTTTTTCAGCTCAGCTGCTTGTAACGCCAAAAAACCACAAGTGAAACTCAGATTGGCAAATAATTGGCTAATATCAACTCTGCATGGGACTATAGCACTAAAGGTTTATGCAAAAGGTGACAAAAACTAAAAGGGAAAAAACCTGTGGCAAAGAGAGGTAACTGTAATACCTTAATTAAGCTAAATGGGATATTTTAAAGGAGAACTCTGCTGATTTTTTATCACAGTTTATTCACAGCTTTGGGGGACTACTGCTAAATATGTGAAGAAAGTTGGATAAATCTGTTTGTGGCTGTGGAGTGTGCTGAGGAAAATCTGATAAACTGTCTTAAAGTGATGACATCACTTGAGGCAATTTAGATTGAGGTAGGGGGGAAAAGTGAAAGACATCTGGGGATGTGTAGTTGGAGAGGAGCATAACACTAATAGGTATGGAAATAATGCAGTAGCCAAGCTTTGAGCATTAAAACGGCCACCCAGGTGTGAGTGTGCGTCGGTGTGTTTTTTCCTGAGTGAGATTAAAGCAGCACTGAGGCTGTGTGATATCAGCTTCTGGTTCTACTGAGAGTTTAAGTTCACAGTGGCAGAGAAAAGGAAAGAAGAGAGGGGGGAAAAAAGGAGAAGAAGCGCTGATAAAGGCGAGCTCAAGGCAGAATGGAGCACAGGAGTAGAAAAGATAGATAAGGAAAGAGTTGGAGAGAGGAAGAAATAAATGAAGCGGCATAGAGGAGAGGAGAGATGTGAGAGGAGCCGAAGACTGAAGGGAATTAGGGGGAGATGAGTTCTTACATTGTCTGTTCTCCTTTGTTGGTTCTCTTGTTTAACTTTGAGGATGTTAGCTGTCATTTTTGGGTGCGTGTTAGCGGATGCTTGGTTGCTTGTCTCTGGGATTTTTATGAGTGCATATTTATGTGCAATTGTGTGCATTTATTTTGCTCTCCAGTACTCAGTCGTACAGCCTGTTTCACAGACTGCGTTCGCTCATATATCGGTGGATACGCTGTGCACTGCAGTATATTCTTGTATGCGGTGGGGTCTGCTTGTCAGGTCCTATCAGTCTGGTACCTGTAAGTCTGTCAGCATGAGATCTGTGTGACTGACATCTTTCTGACTCACTGACTGACTGACTGACTAACCATGTGTGGGTGTGTGTGGATGTTCAAACACACACCTTCTTGGTGTTGCACTTATGTGTGCGTGGCCATTACCCAGCATGTGGTAAGGAGGCTGGTTCTCCCCTCCCAGACAAAATATTAAGTCCTGAGAATAATTCAACGTGCGTCTGCTCCAATGCTTAAACACTCACAACAGGGCTTGATTACCTCTCAGCAGGAGGGAGAGAGAGTCAAGACAGCAACAACAGAGGGAAAGCAAAGGAGGGATGACAAAGCAGGCAGAGGACTGCGTGAAGGCAGAGGAACAGCTGAAGAGAGAGAAATGAAAATGAAACTCGACAGGAGAGAGGCAGAAAGGTTGAGAGATGGGCTCAGTCTCAAAGGCAGCACTTTGATCTTGATTTGTATGGGCTTGCCACCAGATGTGGGATTTCAAGAGCATCTGACTCACAACTTGCCAAATGGTCCAGAAGACCTGCTGTCAGCCCTCTATGCAGAGTGTCCATCGATGATCCCGCAGCCACTTAGCCATCAGCATCCTGGTATCGTAACCTAGCAACACCCAGAGTGCACGCCACACTACTGCTGCTGTTTAGCAACAGTTGCGTGCAATTCGGGGAAGCTGGTAAATGACAGCTGGCCCAGGTCGAAGCCAAATCTCAGCCAAAATGTAAAGTCAGTTAAATCAGAAACTGTCAGCTTTGAGACATATGAGCCGCTGTAATTAGGAGAGGAGCCGCCTGACTGTGTGCGCTTCTCACTTATGAGCCCGTTAAATGCTGTAAGATGCTTCTGCACATGTGTAGGTGTGTGCAAATGTTTTTTTTTTCTTTTCTTTTTTCCTTGTTCTTTTTTTTCTTTTTTTGCAGTTGCCAGACAAGGGAGCGTGGGCCAGCGTGTTGTCTGGACGACTCATGGCCCTGAGCTCACCTGTGTACCGATAAACACAGCTGTAACCCTGCTAACTTGTTCCCCAGCCAGCTCTACTCCCACTGCTAAACACACATAGATACAGCACTGGGGACAGAAGGTGCAGGAGGGGGGTCAAAAGATAACACAACTGGCAACCACATTCAGTTCACAGTTAGAAAAAGCAACCCTTGGCTTTAGTGATGTCAGTACAGAGAACTACGCCAGGCTCAGACAGAAGGGGTTTTGGGCACATTTAACCCTGATTCACTCCTGTTAACTTTTGGAGAAATCTGCTCAGAGACTCACAGACACTGATGTTCAGCCCAGATTATCTGGTAAAATTGAGGGTTTTTTTTTTACAGAACCACTCTAAAAATATACTAAATTGCTTGCAGATTAATAAAAAATTTTTTTTTTGACATTTGGAGTTAAGATCTGGATGATTACAAAATTAAAAAACAAGACTCCAAATAAAGACAACAAGCAGCCAGCTCTACTGCCTAATAGCTTTCTGTGAATGTAATGTAGCGCAGTCTGGGCAGCAGAGTAATAAAATTTGAAAGGGGAAAAATATATAAAAATGTCATTCTGTGGAAAATCACCAAATAGTTTAATGACCCAGGCTGAAAGCAAACAGGTGAAGAGTGCAGGTGAAGAGTAATATCAACGCCTTTTACCTATCTGTAAACACCAGTCTGAGAACAACATACTTATCTGCAGTGCCCTCTTACATTTTTCAGTTGAACTCACTTTGAGTTGTACTTCTAGATAAAATGGCAGCTTCTGTTTGTTTCCCACTCGTATCTGTTTTCAGCAATGTTGCTGTGTTCCCAGATCTCAGTGGTAAGTGCCATGCTATCACAGCTAATACCTGACAGTCCTGTTTTCCTTTGAGACCAGTTGGAGAAGTGTAAATGTCCAATTAGTAATTATTTTAGAAAACAAGCTAAAAATGTAAAACTGTATTTGTTATTTTCACTCCAGTAGGTCCAGCGCATCAAGATTATTTAAAGTTGAGCTGACCTGAAATCTCATTTATTGTGGATAAGTGCATCTTTACTACCTGCTAAACTGTAACTGTTTAGCAGCTGTTTGGGGTCCAGCAGGCTAAAGCTAGTACCAATGTAAGGCCTCAGACACACAGGCTTAGAGACCACTGATCACTGGGGAAAAATGTGTCTTATCTGACCGGTGGGTGTATACATCAAGCTGGCAAGTATTTGCAGACAAGTCACCATCTTCCATTCAAACATGGGCAATTTGGTAATCTGCTAGCAACCAAAGCAATCACATCGAGGTAGTTGGTGTAGCACCTTCTTTGTGACTGATTTCAACAAGTGACAGCCAGCAGTCTCCAGCAACCACTCATTAGCTGATCAGGAAATACACATTTTTTTTCTTGCAACCGAAACTTAAAACCAAAACCTCTGATTTGATTTAAATTGGGCTGCTGTCCTCTAGTTGATTCTCCACCTCAAAATGAAAGTTCAAGGGTTGCTGTTTTCATATGCTGGAGTGTGCACTGCAAATGCACAATTGGAAATGGTCAGAACGGGAGAGCTCAAATTGGTCCAGGACTTCATAAGGAGACGACCTCAAAGGAGTTAGCTGCCAAATTGAAATCTGGTACAGCTTTAGATTTTTTGGGGTCAAGTTGTGAAACTTGTTGCTCCTTGTACAGGTGCAAGTACTTCCTGTGGAAACAGTATTAAAAAAAACATTAGTAAATATGTGCCTGAATTTGAACCCAGTTAATCACAGAATGGCTCATTTTAAAAGTAGGTCCTACACATATTCATCAACCAGCCTCCCTAAATAACACTTTTAATGTATCCTACACCTCAGTAAACCGTGGTAAACTTTTCAGTATTACTTGCAGATATTACTTTCTTGTGTCTCGTGTGCCAAATACAGCACAGTATATTGTCTTGTGTTTTGGGGGAAATTGGCTGAAAGTAAAAGATACTGTTTGGGGAAAGTGGGAATCGCACAGTTGGAGGTGGAAAAAGATGGAGGGAGAGCAAGATGGATCTGGAAAAGATCAGACAGAAAAAGGACTGAAGGAAATAGAGAGGCATAAAGCAAGAGAGATATCACTCTGTCAAAAACTGGCTGCTATGCACCCCTCTCTTCTCTCCCTGCCTCCCATCTCCCAATTTCTGTTCCCTCGGTGGCCAATTACCGCTAATTAAAATCCTCACTGCAGCTCTCCCGGACTCCCCCTCTTCTTCTCCTCTCAGACCTCCATCTTCTTGCTTCAAATGTTGCCCTGTCTGTTTCTCTTTCTTTGAAGATGCGGTGCTTCTCCTCCGTCGTGATCAACAACTTAAACACCTTGTTTCCCTGTGCTCTTCTCATGTTCTTTCTCACCTTTATACCTTTTCACCCTTCCTCTTTCCCCCCCTCTTCCTCACTCCTAAATTTGGTTCTCCTTTTTTGTCCTCCCCTCTGCCTTTGCTTTCTCCTCCTCATCTCACCTCCTCCTCCACTGTTCCTATCATCAGCAGCAGTAAGGTTTCTTTAGTAGTGCCAAGAGACTTGACAAGGCTCTGGGCTAAAGACTGTAACAGCCTGACTGTGATACCTTGCTAGTTGATGAGTTTTTTTCCTCCTTTTTTTTTCTTTTCCTGATAAGGTTGTCGACATCTTTGCTTCTTCCTGCCTCAGTGTCAGCAGTGCGATCCTTAAAGGTGTTAAAAAGCTTCGTCAAAACTGCTGCTGCTGATGAGGAGGAACGCGATGATGATGATCACAGCAGCCGCCGTGTTGGTGTTAATTCATTCAGTTAATTCATTCGCCTTGAAGGAGAATAAGGAAAGGGAAAAAAATAACACTCCAGTGTTGCTTGGCTCGGGGAAGGGGAGTTGGATAGTGGCAGTGAGAAGAATAAAGAACATCTTTGCTGCTGCACTTTGATGAAGAGAATTATGTCCGCTCCTTTAAGCTTCTGCATCTTGTTCCCCCTTTTCCTTACACTCCTGTCCTCCTGTTTAGAATAACCGCCCCTCTGTCTTTTTCAGGGAAAGGTGGAAAGAGACAGGGAGAACCATAGGGCCTTTTACAAGACCTGAGCCTTCCTATTGTGGCAAAAACCCAGGCCTGGATTTAAGAGCTCTGTCTGCTTGGCTGAGCACAAACTGAGGCCGGGCACACAAAGGACCCACTAGCCTTTTTCCTGCCTCCTGCTTTAAAGGCAGATAAAGAAAGGCAAGGGACAGATGGAGGTATGAGAAGAGGGAGCGAAAGGGGAGGGGAGGTAAAAAGATGGACGAATGGGTGGCTGTTAAGTATGAAAAGCAGAAGCAGCGACTCGTGGCCTCCCAGGTAAGAATAGTGTGAGGCCACAGGAGGAGAAAAGGGGAGGGGATAGAGGAAAGAGACAAAGCCAAAAAAGAGGAGGGTGATGGCAATAAGCAGGAAAAAAAGCTGGAATGGTAGACAAAAAGAAAAGCGGGTGTCACCGGATGGCACTCAGTCAAGTTCTCTTAAGGCTTATGCCAGTGGAACGCCCACTTAAAGGAGAGAGCAGACACACACACGCACACAGTCTCCCGCTGCCTCTTTGCAGGCTGAATTTGCAAGGCGCATGCAAAATTTATTTAGCTTTTCTTCTCCCGTGTTACTCCCCGTTTCCCATCCTACCTGTCTGTGCTGTTTTAATTTCAATATGTTCTGTCACTTTATTATTGTTTTAGCAAAAAGATCATACAGAGTGACAGCGCCTTTATAAAAGAAGTAAAGCGGTATGTTTCATAAAAGCACCTCAGTGCCTTCTGCGGGGAGGGGAAAAGGCTCTTATATTATAATTAGGTCAGACAGAATTGTGTTTCTACATTTTGATGAAAGTAGCTTCTTAGCATCCTATCCTAATTGATCTGATAAGCGCTACAGTATTCTCATGTTGAAAACGAGATAAAACCACAGGAACATTGGCGCTTTGCAACAAGAGGAGCCGGCTGAAACATTGAAACGGTTTCAGATGCAGCACTGATTAAATATTGTTCTCTTAAAGACAGCATTTGTATTTCAAACCAGTTGCATTAGAGAAGTGTTTTCCGTTTTTTGTTTTACTCCATTGACCACTGGTGGTTACTGGCTCCTTAACAAAGAAAGATTTTACAATTAAACTATGTTAATCATCAACAGCAATGCCTGGCTCAAGGACAAAAATATGTATTATCCACATTGCAGTAGATGCATATAAAAATTGACATTAATTAAGAAAACTTCCACTTTCTAAGCTTCTGGCTGCATCATGGGTGTTCATGAATGAACTGAGCCCTATGGCGCTGTAGCCCAAAACATGTTATGTCTTTAATTACCTAAACCAAGGAGCTTATTTTTTAAGCAGGGTTTGCATGTGTGTGATTCTGTCTGCACTACAAACTTCGTAAAGAACGTCTAATAAGAAAAAAGAAAACAAAACTAATATATATAAAATAAACTAATAAACAGGAAATACTGCACAGAGGAATGAAGCTTTCATGGCAAGGCTTTTAAGGACACACACACACAGTTCTACAAACATTATGTATTCTGGATTTCTGAGCAGCAGTAGTTATCCTAAATTCAGCATTTTGATTTCACAATTAAAAAGTGTAGCAGCCTTCTGAAAATCAGTTGTCATTTCCAAATGGCTGCTTTAATTCAACTGGCCATTCAGCATGCTTGAGCAGAATACCAGTGCACTCTTCCTCCCTGGAGGGATAAATGATACTGATAATCCACTTCCATCTTTGCATTTCCTGAAGCAGTTGGGAATAACTTTTTTCCTTTTAGATCTGAGAACAAGTTTGGGTGCAATTGGATTAACAGGAAATGAGCAAGTCAGATTAACTTTGCTTCAACTTTAGCTCATGAATATATTTGGACAAGAGAATTCTGACTTACCGTCTAAGCAAGCCTGGTTAACATGATGCATTCATAGACTGGCGGGCTATGTCGCACAGACACAGATACCTGCAGACTAGCGCTATTTAACATATATGTGTATCAAAGGCTTTTAGTACAGTAAAACCTCCAGCGAGCCATGCTGTTTGTCAGGTAAATCCATTAAAAATATTTTGAAAAAGTACTCATGAATCATCACTTGGCGGGCAATTTAACAAACAGCAGTTCCAGTGGAGGTGACTCCTCGGCTTACAGCTGAGTCGCCCCCAGCTCAGAGTTAAAGGGGCCTTTAAATGCATAACTTATTATGGAGCAAGATTAGCTATAGAGACCAAAAACTTTTTTGTACTAGGTTGTAAATATTTTATTTGTGCTGTAAAGGTGGTAGTTGTAACATGGGAGTCAGTAGTGATTGACTTACTTTTTCAACAGGCTTTAAGTGGTCACTAGAGGAGCTCCAGTTAAAGCATCGTATGGTGTAAAGACACCTAATAGATTAAGAAACACCAGTGCACCTACCTGTGCTAAACAAACTAAATCCTTTGTGAGGGAAACACTGAAAATCGGCTTGAGATTTAATGAACTGTTTCCTCACACATTTCAGTAGGAAAGGGGAAGTGGGAAGGTATAAGAGGAGAGAGATCTGGATAATATACTGCCCATACAGTATATTACTTGACAACTGGCTACAACCGTTGCACAGAATAGCTTTTTTTAATGTCTTGTATAGGATGTTGCTCAGAGCCTTTTTAAATAATCTCTGCTGAGAAAAAATAAAAGAGCTGCACATCTGTTTAACAGGGGGTTGCGATTCCCCTCTTTGTGTGGGAGAGTAACCTAAGACCCACCGAAGCAAACACACTCTACGTCACTGAAATGCGTTGCCACAGGGTAATGACAGCCCTTAATTCACATTGCATGCCTAACATTCATTTGCAGGCAGTGTTAAATTTCTTCTTTACATATCATAAACTAACGTGTTTCACGCTCAGCGTGTGTGCATGTTCTTGTAATGACAGTTTAGAGAAATTTAACCTCTAGCGAGATGATAAAATGCGGCTGTTACATCCATTTTTTTCGCACTGTGTGTAGACGCTACAGCGATGGCTGATGTTGGGTAGACGGGAAAAATGTTTGTGCAAAATCAGCAAGTTTCTCCCTCATTAATCAACAGTCAACCTGAAAAAACACAAAAAAAGCAAAACTTATCTGATGAGGTGGGAGTAATTTGATTGCATCTACTCATTATTCCGAGAAAAAAAATCTGGACTTTACTGTTACTGTAGCAACTGGGCATAATTTCTTTCAGCATATATTTGTGCATACAGTAAATCACAGCTCATGATTATGTTTTGACTGTAACTTGTACCTAAACCGAGGTGGCTTTATGATTTTTTTTTTTATTCTGTGGTTTGGAAAAAAGTTGGGGATGGATTCACATTGAAATTTTTATACTCTTGTAATAAATCAGTGGTTCAGGTACATTGTAACCAAAGATCTTTCTGAAGCAACCTACACTGTGACCTGGCATGCTCCTATCTAGAAATTTAAACAACCGTTGCTGTTTACGCAGCCTGCATAGATAATGTTGACCCAGGCGTAGGATCTGCAGACGTATAAATTAAGTGTTACAAGTGATTAACTTTTGAAGTCAGTCTGGATGTTTATTCTGATCAAGCAAGGACTCTCTGCCATTCTGAGGGTAAATTGGACATTTCTCATTATATTTTATAAAAATATATATCAGTCTAAAGAAAGGAAAATTTTGAGACATCTTAATGTTCTCAAAAATGATGTTCTTCTGGATCCAGGAACTCTATACATGGAGGATGTGGATGTGGGTTTTTTTTAGCCTTGGCAGAGGAATGCTGTCTCAGACTGCTCTTCTTGTTTCTACCATGCATGTTATGCTCAGTTCACTAAAGAAAATAACTGCTTATTTAGTAGTGCAGTTCAATATAATAGATCATTTCACTATTACACAAAAGTATGCGAACACTGCTGTTGTTCTGGAGCTGTTTTTTATATTTTATCTCTATCATTTTAGTATTCTTTAAAAGTCTTAAAACCGCCTCCTTGTTAGGTTTAAGGTGAGACAGGGTTATATCCTCCTTTTCTCCTCTCCATTGATTGGATCGGGTCTCCAAAGCACAGCACATAAACTAAAAGGCAATCAGTGGATCTTTTTCAGGCAGCTTGGAGTTTTTGCTATCATCTTTTCTAGCAGCTACGAAAACATTTGAGACATAACAGACAAGCTTGACATATTTGATAAGAAAGCGGGTCTGAACATCAACACCTCCTATGCTCGAATGACGTGTGTTGATATACAACACTCATGGCACCAGTTTGAATAACAGGTGAGGGCTTCACTGTGTAGAAAACCTAATTACGCAGCTTTATCAGCAAGTGCAGCTGGAGAGGAAGAAACAGCATCCCAAAGAGTGTTTTAAAGATGGACAACCTGGAAACCTAGAAGCACATAAGTGACGTGTGAAGGATGAGTTGGCAAAGATGAGGCCCAACGTGTTGCCAGGAAATGGTACAGGACCTCAAATTGGTCATTAAATCCTCAAGGGACAAATAGGATTAAGTAATTGGATAAAGTCACGTGGAAAATAAGGTGCTGTGAAAACTTACGTAGAATCTCTGATTCAGTAGCTTATAAATGCCTCATGCAATAATTTAAGAAAATAGTTTTCTTTATGATTTTTATTAGTCTATCGCATCATAAAGGGATTTTTTCCCCCACTCTTCTTTACCAGGTTGTTTAATTTCACTGAGGTTTGCAGCTGTGCTTGGTATCATTGTCCCACTGCATGAACCAGTTTCAACTGAGATTTAGCTGTTAACAAATGGGCTCCTGTGACTGAAAAACAAGCCCAAATATGCAGAGTTTAGCTTTTGCCAAAGGCAGTGCTACAAATTATGTCCAAAGAGCTCCACCAATGTCTTGTCTGTCCAGGACATTGTTCCAGAAGTCATGAGAAGCTTTGCAAACCCAAGCTGCCATGCACAGTTTAGAGAGATGAGGTTTTATCCTGACATCCCTTCCAAACAAGCCAAACTTGTTCAGTCTCTTTCCGGTTGTACTGTTATGGAATTTAACATGCTAACCAAAGTTTGGAGAGTCTGAGATGTAGCTTTTGGATTTTTTTTTCTCTGAGCGTTGCAACATCTAAACTTGAATGGGATGTCCACTGCTGGGAAGACTGGCCACTAGTTTTCTACTAGCGAAAAATCGTTCTCAATGTAGAATGATGGACACCCTTTTCAGATTGCAACAATTGCTTGCCAAAAACTGCCAAGACCTCTGCTTTTATGGAGATGGTTACACTTGCTGACGATCAGTTAATCAAGTGCAGTTGATTAACAGCAGCTGGCTGCTGCTTAACCTCTTAATTTGTATGAGAGCAGTAAAGATGTACTCAGTGTTTCACGTGACTGTATAAATGGTAGACAGACACCATATTTGTAGTTTTCAACATGACATGTGACTCCCATGCACAGCTAGTTCCCAGGGGGCTGTTGACGTGTCACGTTAATGTTCGTTTTTGAATGGATACAATGTTTTATTGTCCAGATTCTTTTGCGTTGTTCAGACGTGCCCGTTTTTAAATTAACAGACAGAGGATTCAAAATCCCTCATCTGTTAGCGAAACTAAATGCACTCACAGAAGGCGATTGTGTACGGTTCTGAATGTTAAATACACGCACACTCTCTTACTGTCAGTCACACACACTTTCAGAAGACATATCCAATTTGTCTTTTTAACACTGCTCCTCACACACGCACTCACATACACTCCATAACGCACCATCCACCACACTCTTTCCTTCAAACATAAATCCCTCATATATCCTAACATGCTTCGCTAGTTTTCCATCTCCACACTGAGTCCCCACCACCACCACCACCTCCTCCTCCTCTCTCCCTACCATCTCCTCCACTCTGTGTTTCATGGTAATGTGAGCCAGCAGCCGTAACACTGGGGTGGGGTGTATGGGGATGTTGATGTATGGTGGAACTAAAGCAACCCTGCCGATCGATAATGTAAACAGGAGCGAAGAGAGGCGGTAAATAAGGCCAACTCCTGACAGAACTGTCTACCTCAGGTGACGGAGAGAGTGAGCCAAAGGAGGAGAGAGAGAGTGAGAGATTGGGAGCAGGGAAGAGGTTGTGAAGGGGAATATCTAATCCAGGGACATGGGGACAGACAAGGATGTAGGGCTAAAGAGGATAATGGAGGGATGAGGAAAGGGTGGAACAAATGGGGCAAGAAAAGCGAGGCATGGGAGGGAGGAAGGGACTGTTAAATATGAAAGGAGACAGGTGGAGAAAGACGGGAGCTGATGAAGGCACGGAGGAGCATGTAGAGGTTGACTGGATGAGGTAATGGCAAAAGAGGGAGGGAGGACAAAAGAGGAAAGTGAAGCAGAAAGATGGAAGTGAGGAAGAATGGATGGAAGCGAAAATGGGGAAAGGAGGGGAAGTAGAAGAGACGACTGCTTCAGCAATGAGGATAAACGGCCACAGCAATTATGGATTACAGTTCAATTTTAGCAAAAAAAAAGTGGCCGTATCTGTTTGCAAGTGTGTGGTAGCAGTGACATTTAGCTGATGACATGCAGATGGATGACCAGCAAGTGACCTACTGTTGAACCAAATCGGGACAACACATACAGTACGACAAAAACACACACACACACGAGGCTGATTTGTGACGCTAGTCGCCGCTGGGGGCTTCGTTGATGCATTGGCCGAACAATTCTTTGAGAATACGACGCAGTCGCTGCGTGCCACTACAGGACTAGAGGGTAAACACACGCTCTCGATAACGTAAACAATCGCACAGCCCGTGCACAAACACACATGAAGAACAAATCTGTCCCTGGCTGTTTTATTATGTTTGCACTGTACTTTATTGGGTTTGTCGGGTTTTTTTGTTTTTTTTTTCGATCATGCGTGTCTAGTAATTAAAAAGCGGTGTCTGTGAGCGTTGCAGCTCCTGTTCATTGTAACCACTTTGCACTTTCTGGTCAGTCTCTGCTGATATTTAAAGAATTATCTGCAGCTTTCTCAAACACTATAAATTGCCCTCCAAGTGATGATTCACAGTGGTGATTCATTATATAGCCAATTCTTGGGAGCTCTTGAATTTGCAGTTTTAATGACGTGCCATTTCTCACATCCGTACATAAAACTGGCTTTTCTGGTGCTCTCCCAACAGCTTCTCTGGGTGTTTAGGATACAGCAGTTAGTTACATAGCATTTTTATGCAATCGTAATGTTTTAAACAGTGCAACAAAACAACATCAAAATTAAACAGTGGTTTAAGTTTAAAGATATTTTAATTAAAGTTACAGTCGGATTAGGGTTATTTATTCAGGCAGGTGCTTGGATTCTTGAATACAAACACTCTGTCCCCATTATTTTTTTCTTTAGCTGGAAATAGAAAAGGCCATGAAGAGCACTAAAAGTAATCAATAAAGTAATTCTAAAATTAATTCTAATCTATACTGGGCAGTTGTTGAAAAGAGGCTAAAGCAGGGCTGATGGAGCAGTGTCTGTGACGAGCTCAGAATTCAGATGAATTTTTGCATCAGACTTTTACTGAGGAAAAACAGAGATAAGGCTTGTAGTAAGTGTTGAAAAACCAGTTTTACCCCGGTTCTTTTATTCGCGAGACTTCCAAGAAAGGGCACTGGGACTCAGTAGATCACTTTTACTACAACCTTTTATTTAACAAACCATTACCATTTCTTCAACAAAGCAAACTTCTAAGCTAAGCTTCCGGAAGGGAGATCAACACGACCCGGCTTTCCTGCTAATCTTGACCTGTCCTTTGTCTCCCAAGTGTTTTAAAGAAACTTTCCCTATCATAAAACCCACGTGATGTGTTGTAAAACCCCCAAACTCTAAGTATGCCTGTACGTGTGTGTGTCCTAAGTGCCTACATGCGCGTCCATGTGTCTGTGTAAGCTCGTGCATGTGAATGTGTGGATGCGCTAGCCTGCGCTAAGGTGAGGTAGCCTGTGTTTATCTGTGCGTGTCTCTCTGCCTTCGTGACTTCCTGCCGGTCATAAACGTCGCCCATCTCCCAAACCATAATTCTTACAGTACAAACAAACTT
>VUQR01017825.1:0-10207 GCA_015108515.1 Hemichromis elongatus | reverse complement strand
ATTAGGCTTTCAAATGAATTAAAAGTCTGTCTTGGACTTTGGTTGATTAATAGGCTGGTGTGAGAAATTGCTGCCACACCGCCCCCTCTGCCAGTGCTTCGAGGTTTCTGGTAGTTAGAATGACTCGGGGGTGTTGATTCATTTAAACTAACATAATCATCCTGCTGTAACCAGGTTTCTGTAAGGCAGAGTAAATCAATTTGTTGATCAATTATTAGGTCATGTACTAACAGAGACTTGGAGGAGAGAGACCTAATATTTAATAATCCACATTTCAATGTTTTCCTCTTTGGTTCAGATGTGGATACTGTATTGTTCTTTCTTTGTGATTTTTGATGTTTAGGTTGTTTGTTTGTCTGCTTGGGAGCTGACACAGTCTCTATGGAGATGGTGTTTTGGGGGGGTAGTAGGAGGAGAGAAGCTGCAGAGAGGCGTGTAAGACTGCAACTCTGCTTCCTGGTCCCAACTCTGGATAGTCATATTCTGGGGGGTTTAATAAATGTGTCCATATTTCTAGAAATGAGAGCTGCTCCATCCAAAGTGGGATGGATGCCGTCTCTCCTAACGAGACCAGGTTTCCTCCAGAAAGTTTCCCAATTGTCTATGAAGCCCACATCGTTTTTTTTTGTTTTTGTTTTTTTCAAATAATGTTGAATCCTGGATATAGATATGTAAGCAATGAAATGTGAAATAAGGGGGTAGGGAAAAAAAGTGTAAACTTCATCCTACTCCTTTTTGAGCACACGCATTCTGTAGACATAGATATATACATGAAAACTTGATGATTTTCAAGTTTTTCTGTTGTTTTTTTCCCCTGTTGTTATGTACTGCAGTAAATAAACAGGCCAGATGTAAATGGAGTGGATGTCATATGGCTGTACCACTCACACTGGTGTCTGTGGCGTTGATCAGGAACATAGCTGCTGCTGCTGCTGCTGACGGCCACACGGCCAGCTGCGTCTGCGCGCGTGAAAGTGCGGCGGCTCAGTGATTGGCTGAAAATGACATCATCCAGCCCAGATCTATTGTTGGAACGCTGATGAGCTCATCGTTGAGAATCCCAGTGAAGAGGAAGGAGGACCTCGCTGCAGCGCAGGACAGTGTTGTTGTTTGTCTTGTCTGAGTTCCTGCAGCTGACACAAAAAGTGGACTCACCTCAGTAAGTACAGCGTGGATGGATCCACGGATGCGCCGTGGTGCAAAAGAGGAGAAGAAACGCACACTGTGTTTGCACTTGTCATTGTTCGGACGTTTCACCCAACGCATTTCTTTCTACCTGTGTCGCCTGCTGTGCTGCAGATATGGTCTTGTCTCGGGACAGAGAGATGGAGCGGCCCCCGCTGTCCGTCATCCTACCGCAGCTCTACCTCGGAGCAGAGAGCGACGTGACGCAGGTAAGAAGACGACCAGCGATGTCTCAACGGAGTCTGTTCAAAGACATAATGATACCGTCATCCTGTCAAACAACACAGGAGCAAATGCATGGCTTATGTGGGCTTGCTAAACGAGTCCAATGTGAACAGAAACAGTTACAGCTGCACAGGCTGAAGGAAATCTGTGGTCAGAATAGGCTGCCACCTTTACTGAGCACATCACTACTTCATACGCTATGTTTTATATTGCCTACTTTTTAAACAGTTTATACGTAAGTTTAAACTCCGACTATTTCACAAATTATGTGTGAAATATTTTTCTTAAGTACTATGAGTGATTGTTTTATTTGTAACAAATAAAAAAATAATGATGAAATAAAGTTAAAAGTGTTGTAAACAATTACCAACATAATTGTTCAACATTGTTGGTGTCTTAGTATGGACACTGCATTTTCTTGGGTTAGCTAATTTTAACTACTTTTTTGCTGTTTAAGTGTAAACAGAGACCGATCAGAATCGGAATACTTTATTGATCCATGGGGAAATTGTTTTTGGTTACAGTGCAAAGATAATAAACGGATTCAAGTAAAAAGAAAAAGAAAAACAGTAAGTAAGAAAAAAAGCTAAACTAACGAGAAAAAGCAGGAGCAACTGTAACAGGCTGCACGCTGGTTGGCGCATGCGCACTGAGCATCACAGTTCGTATGTAAAATAGAGCACAGGCAGGCGAGTGCATTTCCCTCTGAACTCTGGTACAGCAGAAACAAAGGTTGTGTGTGTGCGTGTGTGTAGGACCAGTTGGCATCTCTGGGCATCTCCTATGTGCTGAGCGTGAGCCGCTGTAGCCCCCAGCCCTCCTTCCTGCCTGGTTCCAGGTATCTTCGCATTCCTATTGATGACTCTTTGTGGGATAACCTGCTGCCCTGGATCCCACAGGCTCTGCATTTCATTGGTAAGGCCTCGCTCTCACATCACAGAAGTAAAACAGATCAGATCAATAACTTTTTATCAAGTTTATTACCATCTCGTCATAGAAAAAAGTGTGTCCGAACAATGGTTTACTTCTATGACAGTGCAAGAGTTTGCATTCAAGGCTGTATGCAGTCGCTTCAGTTAGTAGTGGCAATACCACAGAAGCAGCAGGATATGCTAAGTATTTGGATCAAACTCTAAGGCACAAGGCATGCCGCTGTTTTAAAGATTTATTTTCAATTTTTTACTCCAAATATTTTTATTGAGTAATTATGGATACAGTTAAGAAAAAAGAAAAGAAAAAGGAAACACAAAAGCTGCTTATACTGAATACGAAAACAGAACTTCTCATGTTAAATCATTGGTAAAGAAAAAAGGAGGAAAACAAGCACGCAAAAGAAATAAACACAGAAAACAAGTAAAAACAAAAAGTAAATAAACAAAATAACAAAAAAAAAAATACACAACCCAGGAGAGATTATGATGTTAACTAAGCCTTTCTTTAAGAACCACACAGACCACTGAGCTTCACATCCCCATTAACACAAACAGACATGGGGCCTCTGTGGAAAAGCCTTTGGTTGTGGATGGAGCAGTGCATCTTTTCCACACAGAGACATGACATGAGAATATTTTCAATTTTTAAATATTTATTTATCTAACTTTTTAAAAATGTCATTTACAGTGTGGTTGGCTTTAGCCAATGCAACACTTGCCCTCTCTGTGTAAGCTTGGCTGACTGTCACTATGTGCTGTGTGTGCAGACGTAGCCGTGTCCTCCGGGGCCTCGGTGCTGGTGCACTGTGCAGCAGGAATCTCCCGCTCCCCAGCTCTGGCTGTTGCCTACGTCATGTACAGGCTGGAAATGGATCTGGACCATGCGTACAGGTACGGCTAGTAGCACAAATTCATCCCGCACATGGAACTGAGCTCTACTTTTTCAAATAACATAAAAACAACAAGAAGCCTATCGATTTATTTTCAAAAGCCAAACATGAGTTATTTAACTTGAAGCTATCAGAGGTCGAGTTTAAGTGTTTCTGGTCTTGACAGTTTAAGACTTCTACTCATTAAAGAGTTTGAATTTCTTTAAACAGTCCACTGCACATAGTGTTCACACATTTTATCTAACCAAACCAAATAATTCCAAAGACTAATGGATGCACACCTTTGTTTTAGTACTTCTCCTCTCAAAGACCCACATTTTGATATACATAAGACAATCCAGAGCTTCCTGCCTTAACAAAGTATTGACATATAATCGTTTGTATTGTTTATCTTGGACTGTGCAGCTGTGTAGAGATAGCTCCGAGAGACCTTCCCAGATCTGGATTGATAATCAGAACAACGGGATAAAGTCCAAGCAAGGGAAACGAGCAGATGTAGTCAATCCTGACCACTAACAAGCAGTTAATAAGCCGTGGCTTTGTTAAACTGAAAGACTTTATGGCACCTTTACCACTTCCTAAAAGATTTAACTTAGTGTATGCATACTTTTGACTCTATATCAGCACTATCGACACAAACATTCAATACACTCTAAAGAACATACCCAGTAAAAACCCTTTATTCAACCGTTATTCCTGTTTATTGTCATACAATCTATAATACTGTGGTATGTGTCACTGTAACTCATTGCAGAAAACTGCCTAGACTCAGTGTGATGTGTGAAATATTAGCAACAGTAACCCACATCCTTTCTGTCCCATATAAGGTTTGTGAAAGAGCGCCGGCCCTCCATTTCCCCAAACTTCAACTTCCTGGGTCAGCTGCAGCACTTGCAGGGTGCTCTGAGCCAAAAGTCGTGTGGCCACGACCTCATCATCCAACAGCTGGCCAGTTGTTTGCCATCTGTTAACGACAGTGTGAACCACCCTCACAGCAGTCAGAAGAGTGCCTGTCAAGCTAAAAGTGTCACTGTAGACTCAGCACACCACAAAGACAGAGCACAGCAGAGACACTCACAGTCAGATAGCACTGAAAACAAGCAGCAGACACTTTGGACTCTAGATTTGCCTCCCCATCATAACCAGCAGCCTGTCCAGAAACCATCTGAAGTTTCAGCTTCCGGTCCCTGTGAGCCCATCAATCCAGCGCTAAAGGCCACACAACTACAACTCCCACCAGGCTCTGCTTCTCTCTTAGAGAAACGTAAAAGCCTTACCCTCTCTTTGACCCCCTTGGGAATTTGCCCTTCCTCCACAGCAAATGGGAGCCAACAAGAAAAAATGGTTGAAAGCAGGAAGATTGCTGAGAGACCCGAGGTACAGAGTTACCCTGGCTCCTACAGGCAGGCAGAGGCTATCCACAGGAAGCAGTACAGCAGAGCTGAGGTGAAGGAAAGGGGCCTGCTCTCACCTTTCAGCATCACTCTCAACAAGCTGCTGGGCTGGGGGGAAAGGGTGCTGCTGGGGGGTGCTTTCTTCCACCCTGTGCAGATGGGACAACCCGCGCTACCTTACAGGTGCTGAGGGTCCAAGGAAGCAGGTGGTAGAGGTGTTATCTGTGCATGTTTGTCAGAAGAACCCAAACTACACGTCTGATGTGCACATGTAATGAGAGAGCCTGACTTCTATTTATTTATTTGTTGCACAGTTGAATCTAAGAAAATGACTTGAAAAGACAAAAAGCATCACGTTCATGATGTTGTTGTTTGTCATCATGACAGTGATCACTGTTTCTGTCATTTTTAAAATGTAGTTGTTTTCAAAGGCTTTTGTCACAGTGGTTTGTAATGTATTTACTGATGAATAAAGGGGACATTTGAACCATATTTGATTGCCTGTTTCTCAGTGTGAAGGTCCAGTTTGGGGCTTGCGAGCCTCATCGCCGCAGTAAGCAGAGTCTCCCTGTCCTTAAGTTATCTCAGTTTTATCATAAAAACATATAATACAAGCACACAGTGCCATGGAGTGCCACAGCAGGCCAATACTTTGTCCTACTACCTCTGAAAAGGAGATGCAGAGTTTGCAAAATAAGTATTTGGACAACTACACATATTTTGTCAAAGTCGATCGTATCACAGTGGATTTAAAAAACAATTATATGGATGAAGTGCAGACTTTCAGCTTGGGCTTTAACAAAAAGTATTTTTATATAAGTTCCCATTTTGAGAGGCTCACAAACAATCGGACAAACTAACATAATGAAAATCCGTATCAGTCAATGCCTGGTCCATTTACTGCTAGGCCCTTTACCTTACGTGTCCTCAGCTGTTGCCTCTTTGTGCATCTCGCTTTTGAAACGTTGTCTTCAATAGCTGGCAGTACGCTCTGTTGGCCTGAGACAAGTGACCGACCCAAACATTGCAACTATTGCTTGAGTATGTCCTATTTAGTCGCCTTGCTGCTTTGCGGTATGCGCCAGGTCTTAAGCCGTGTTCCTTGTGAAGTGCTTCGCAGCATTATTGGAACGCTTCACTGCGTTTTTACTGAGGAACAGCTGAGCTTGGTTTGACCTAAGCTTGGTATTCCATACTTCAAACATTTAAAGAAGTTATTTTGTTATTAAACCAGTTTGGCTCCGTTTCAAAGAGCGAAGTGTAAAAGTTTCATATCCGTTTAATAACAAATCAATGCAGTGGAAGTCACGGTGTACGGGCACGTATCCCGTAGGCCGTTCGGTAGACACGGTGATGTCACGGACGCTCCGGTGACCGAATAAGGAAGGTGACAGATCCAGAGGGGTTCCGAGTTTGAAGCAGACGAAGGCTGCCGTGTGTCTGCAGAGGCGCGGCGGTGTGGGGAGGGTCCCCGCCGCCCGTGACATCAGTGTGATGTAGCTGCTGCTGCTCGGGCTTCTTGAGAAAAGAGGAAGCAGTTCCGCCCAGAAGCTGAGTGGAGGCCGACGAGAAAAGAGCAGAAAGAAGAAAAGAAAAGGAGACGACGACTGCTACACTGCCACTTTATTAAGGCCAAACTCAAAGCAAAACCCCTTCGATGCGTGTTATTTTGGTGCGTGGGCAACGGAACTGCGTCAGGACTTTGGTTTACAGGTGTGGCCCCGAGTCCGTCGTTCGTACACCAAACTTCAGTTTGAAGCTCGGCCGGGAAAACCGTCCATGTTGGTGTCTCGTTACTGTTAGCTGGCTTCACTTCGATACTTGGCCTTGGATTCAGCGTGCCCGTGAGCTGCTGTGGCTGCTGGTGCGCTCGGCTGCGGAAAGTTTTTGGTCCGGACTAAAGAGCTGAAAATGAGTGGAGACGAGGAAAGATTCAAACTGGTGGTTGTGGGGGGAGGAGGAGTGGGGAAGAGCGCCCTCACCATCCAGTTCATCCAGGTACGGAGTGTAGAACATGTGTGTAACTTACCGGACCCGTGTGCGCGTTCATGCGTCCATCCGCTGCTCGTTGTACATCGGTTATTTCTACAAGCTCGACAATGTCAAGGTTCAACAAGTGACCTGCATTTGTAACAGATGACCTTTTAGTGGTTAATGGTTTACCACTAATGTCTTATTCAGCTATTGAGCAGCAGTGAAAAAACCAAAAACACTGGTAACTTCCGCTCGGGCTGAAGTCATTGTAAGTTAGAATCACAACGAAAGCAGTTAAAACTTCAGCTGTGCATGTCCAACCAGCCCGGCCCAGGTGTACGTATGATAATCAACTTATATATTTATACTTGATGATACTTGACTTTGCTACAACATTGTTTAGCCTAGTGTTGGCACATTGATGAGCTCGGTCCCCTGAGGGAGGGCAGTATGCTGATAGACACGTGTAACTTTCCTGGATATGAATGAGCTGTTATTGTTGTTAAAATGAGAAGATGCTGAAACTGACGAGACAGTGCATGTGTGCAGTATTACAGGCGCATAAATGCTAAAACAGGTCATTTAGGCCGTTGTTAGATGGCGGCATGGTGATGTCACAGCATGACTTCAAGTTTAAGTTGCTGTTCTTGATCACATAGGAGAAGCTGGTGGACAAAGAATCAGGGAATTTGTGTTTTACAGATTTCTTTTTAAATTTTTTTTAAAATAGAAACACTTAAATAAATTCTAAATAAGTTAAAACTGCACTTCGGTAAATTAGTTATCTCCCACCACAGTCTATGTTGTGTTAACGTGTCGCTGCTGCGTGCTCTGGAAACATCCCGAGAAGTCTGCAGAAAACTGGGTTGTTGCTTCTGCTTCGACACTAGATGGTAGGAATGTCTTACCTCGGGCAAGCTTTTGTTGCGTTCTGTTTAACACGAAAAGGTTTTCAAAGTAGTGGATTATAAAGTTCAGTGAAGGAGAAGTACTAAAACTGTTCAGACTCAATTATTCTTTAGGCACTTTTTCATCATTTCTGCTGCACTGCTGAATGAGTGTAGTCACTTTTGTTGCTGCCAGTTGTAAATAATATTAATAAATGCCTATTAGGCAATAGACCTGGTTATGACAAGTGTAAAACAAGCCCTTCGGCTCAGCTGTTCACAGTCTACTATCGATGTGTGTTGCTTATTAATAACTTGGAGTGTGTTCCACAGTCGTACTTTGTGTCAGACTATGACCCCACCATTGAAGACTCCTACACCAAGATCTGTACCGTGGATGGAAAGGAGACCCGGCTTGACAGTAAGACATTACATTGGAGATATATGCGTCCTAATTCACACAGAGTAATTGTAATTGTTGGCTTTGGATAAAGCTCTGTGTGAAAATAAAGGGTGTGTTACATTGTGATGGGATATGACACAGGCAGTGTGTTTGCTCTCTGCATGTTTCATTCCCTTGTCAGGACTTGTTAGTGGGCTGGTGTTGTCAGGATAGTGTGCTGGGTCACACTTTTCTTTCACCACTTACTTGTGAATCGTCACACACAGCAGAGGTGCTGTTTGTAAGGCTGATTCTTTTCCATTCACAAACATTATGTTAGACTAGTCGATACAGTTTTGTTGCTGTTGTTTTTTCTATTTGGGTGATTACAACAGTAGAGAATCAGTTTTAGTGAAACCACTAAGAAAAACACTTGTGTTATCTTAGCGGGTGCTTAACAACTGTTTGTTAGCAGTACCAGTTAACATGTTTACACTATATTGCCAAAATGCTATGCTAGTCTGTCTACACATGTGTACGGACTTGGGTGACATCCTATTTTTAATCCATACGGTTTAATCTGATGTCGGCCCACCGTTGGCAGCTACAACAGCTTCAGGTCTTCTGGGAAGGTTTCCCAGAGAAGGTTTAGAAGTGTGTCTATGAGAGGTTTTTGAATACCCGCAAATATACTAAATGTACTCATAGTACACGGGGAAAGGCCCAGGGAAACAACGTTATCGATAGAAACTCTGAAAACCATATATTTCACACTAGAGCCTTAACTGTGGCGGCCCGGTACCAAACGAGGGGCCTGAGGGTTGGGGACCGCTGTCTTAGTGAACTTGCTTCTTTGGGAAGGGGCCATTGTCACCTGTTCCCACAATGGTGCGAGCATGAAAATGTCCTGGTATGTTGAAGCATTAGGAGTTCCTTCCATTGGATTTAAGGGGCTGTGCCCAGCTTCTATAAAACAACCCTCCACTATAATCTACCAAACTGGCACAATGCAGATAAGTAACGTTCTCCTGGCAACCACCAAACCCAGACACATTCACGTTTGCCAGATTAGTCATTCTAGAGAACATGTCTCCACTGCTCTAGAGTCCAGTAGTGGCGTGCTTAATACCACTGTATCTGACATTTTGTAATGTGCTTGGTGATGTAAGGTGCGGATTCAGCTGCTCACCCATTCCATGAAGCTCTATACGTGCTGTTCTTGAGCTAATCTGAAGGCCACATGAAGTTTGGAGGTCTGTAGCAATTGACTGGAGAAAGCTGCCAACCTCTGCGCACTAAAATTGGACTTTTTTATATAGCGCCAGTTATATATACAACAGTTGCCTCAAAGTGCTTAAATCATGTTACTGTGCTGCAATTGGCTGAACTCCAGAGAGTAACCCATTCTTTCCCAAAGGGTTTGTAGAAGTGCTCGCATGCTTGGAAGCTTGATTTTATACACCTGTGACCTTAAAATCATTGTACCAATGATTTGGATGGGTCAGTGAATACTTTTGGCAGTAATATAGTGTCTGTGTGTATCTATCAATGTCTGTGAATACTGTGAATGTTTTGTATTTCTGTGCATTTATGTGATCATGTCTCTGTATCAGTCTTAGATACAGCAGGGCAGGAGGAGTTTGGTGCAATGCGGGAGCAGTACATGCGGTCTGGAGAAGGCTTTTTACTGGTGTTTGCACTCAATGACCGCGGCAGGTACGGCCAGTGTGTGTGTTTGTGTGTGATGTTTGTTTGTGTGTCTCTTGTACAGAGTGCTATGAAGTTATACTCTAAAGCACATGTGTCAAACTCAAGGCCCGCGGGCCACATCTGGCCCAGCGTACATTTATCTATTATTATTGTCATATGAGGCGCTAATAACACACAAACTACAGATCCCATAATGCAGCGCTGCAGCCTCCTAGCCTAACGCTAGGCTACTTGGGAACATTCCCGCCTCAATCAAGTCAAACTTCTATTATTGTGAAGCTAGCCCCTCATAATGGAGAAGAGAAAAGTTGATTCTGTAAACAGAGCCTCTCAGCCCCGGTGGAGACTGAATATATGTTTACAGACATCGCTGCTATCCCGTGAGTCTTATTAGTGGAGCTAATGTGGCTGTAATTAATGAATTTAATTTAAGACGGCACTATGAGACAAAACATCAGGATAAGCTGAAAAACCTAAATGCAGAGCAGAAACTACAGAAAGTAGAAGAGCTGAAAAAGAATCTGACATTTCAACAGCAATAGTCCTTTATCGTTATTGTACAGCTAAATTATGGGTGCTCCACACGTGCTGTGCAGGAGTGGAAAAAAAGAATAGAGATTGACAGACC
>VUQR01017824.1:27981-39138 GCA_015108515.1 Hemichromis elongatus | reverse complement strand
CCTACAAACAATGTAGCATGCAGAAGCTGCACGTTGCATATAATGATGCGATGAGAATTCTTTGCAGGATACCTGGGGGGGTAGTGCCAGCCAGATGTTTGTAGCTATGGGTGTTTGCACTTTTAAAGCACTTTTAAGAAAGTTAATGTTTAGTTTAAGAGAACGACTGGATGGTTCTATTAACAGTATAATCTTAGCACTCACAGCTCAGTGAGTGGTTCCCGTTACTCATCCAGTCTGAGAAAGCACTGGTTGAAGTCTTCGTGTATTTATTGATCTCTTTTACGAAATTGTGTTTTATGTATATTATGATTTAATATTTTTAAAATGTTGTATATTTTATATTTTATATAAATTTTTAAATTTTTATATATTATTTTTTAAGGTTTATTCCATGTAGGGTTTTTTTCCGGGGGGCGGGGCGGGGGCGACAAAGACAAACCCATCTTGGTAATCATGGTCTTACTGTTATGTTTACTTTACCACGTGAAAAAAAAACTCCAGACACAGATAATTCATACTAAAGGTACGTCATCTTCATGGCGATACACTGAAGCCGAGCCGTCACTTAGAAAAATGGCACACTGCTGTTTTCCCCATGAAGTTCAGAAGTATTTTTTGTCCACTATCGGAACTACATGGAACTGAGTGCACGTACTCAGAAAATTCAGGTGGTCTTCTGGCGGAGACGCTCGCACACCGCCCGGCTAGCTCAGTCGGTAGAGCATGAGACTCTTAATCTCAGGGTCGTGGGTTCGAGCCCCACGTTGGGCGAAACTCCTTTTTAGCGCTACCAAGGCTTATCTGTTCACGCTAGCATTAACAGTGCCATATCCGGCATACACGTGCCACATGTTCACAGCACCTAGTAAATACACGCGTAATCAGGACGATAACGAACTAAAAACACAATCAGAAACATCAGGGTGGATGAACATATAACTAGTGTTGGAAGAGAAATCACACCGACCTCTCCCACAGAATTGTTAAAAAAAGGGGCCGAGACCAAAGGGGTATCCCAAATTTATAAGGTTGCACCAAAAAGACGAAACGATTTAGAAGGGGCTCTAACTGATAAGATAACTACAGGCTTGGAGGTGTTAAAAGTCGGGTAAATCAGGAACATTTTGTGTCATTATAACAATCTGTGATTTATGACTCGGTTAATAGTGCCACATTTGACGTTGGCCCACTGCCTCCAGCAGCTTGTGACTTTTCTCAACACACGTTAATTGTCCTGCTCTGCTTTCTTTTGTTTTGAAATTTCTTAAATGGGCCTCCTTGAGTTTGCCCCCCTATTTTTTTCTTCTGGGAACTGGGAAATCACTCTGCCACTCCCTACACCTGTAAGTTTTTTAACTCATACAAAACTTCACTTTATAATGTAGTCTCAGAAAAGAGCATCATGCTCCAGTGGAGCATAGATTTGTACTCCGTCGGATCAATGAGTAGTCTCTCAACATCCTCCTTAATCAACTAGAATTGTATAATAAATATGTAATCTTATAATACTATAAGAGCAGGTTGGGGATTTATAATCTATAGCAGTACACTGCTTACTTATGTGAAATTCTCATCACTGAACGTTGGTAAAACTACAGCTTTATAATTTTTGGTGAATCTGACTACAGGTCCATTCGTGCCTGTTTCTCTTTGCTTTGATTTTGCTATCTTCATCCTCCTCCATGTCCTCTTTCTCAATCTTTGTACCGTCAACCAAAAGTTCAATGTCACAGTGAATAAAAAGCATAAAGATATCAACACCAGTTTATAACAATATCCAAACTGAATGCACATCGACAGGTCGGATTGGATTGGAGATCTGTTAACTTTTGTTCACAAATAAATTGTGTTGTACAGCGACGTGTTTATTTTCCGTTCGGAACATGATGCCTTCATTTCAACATCAGACAATTTAGACATCAGTAAATTACAAAAATGATGTTGAATCAACATCAACGCGATTTTATACAATATTATGTGAATGAAATACTTTAAATTTATTAGTAAAAAAAAAAAGTAAAGTGAGGAGAACAAGTGAAATAGTGTTAGCAGACCGCATTCCATCATGTAGGAGCAATGTAAGTGATACTGAAGGACATTCTCTCAGTTGACAAAGTGCATTTTATTTTCGTTGCACTGCTTAGTAAAATCATTTAGTTTTAAAACTAAATCGTCCTCAAGTGCTTTATTAAATCTGCCGTGGGTCTGGATGAACCCGGCAGGTACCAAAACACCTGGAGCCTCTGCATGGCTGCTAGTCTTTTACGAGTTTCACGAGCAGTTTCTCCGTTTTTTCACCCGTCCACTCGGGTCACATGTCGAGACATTTTCTCACACCTCTTCGTGGCCCAAAGCTTCCCGTCAGAACCAGATCAAACTGACCTAGTCTGTTTAGTTCCCGATAAAGCGAACCCCCATTACTCTACTTGGGCAAGTTTTGTTTTCGTTCATTCGAATCGCGCTGCAGCGGTCTAGCTTAGGTCAGCGGTGTTGGAGCTCAAGGCGGGGAACCCACTCGTACCTGTGGCGGCTCTCCTCGCAGAACTTGGCGACCTGCTGAAGAGCCGGGCACTGCAAAATCTGCTCAGGAGGCTTCTGCAAATCAAAGTGTTGTTGGACATTTATGTTAACCGGAATTTAGAAAATAATCCACACTGGCAAAGTTTGACAAACGCAGTGCAGCAGAATGAGGCGTTTGGACTTACCGTGACCAAGATGCAATGCAGGTCCCGGGATTCGTTTCTGTTGGTGGTGTTGGTGTCCTCCAGCAGCTGAGCCAGCCGTCTCATTCCCGTCACTCGCAGGATGTCGAGGTAATTGTCGTAGCAGAAAGCCTGCAGCAGTTTGAAGTGAATCTGTAGAGCAGCGTCATCTTCATCCTCTTCATCAAGGGCCAGCACACACAGCACCGCGCCATCTGGGTCTCTGCGGGCAGGACAGGAGAGGAATAAACCGAATGTAGCGTCGGAATCACGATTATTCTGACAGTACACATAAATTGCTGTACATTAATACTTACTCATTCAGGAATTTTGCAGACTCATAAACTCCCACTGTCAGACAGTTCTGATGATGAGCTGTGACCAATATATGCTCCAAAGTCTGGCTGATGGTTTCCATCCTGCAGAGACAAGAAGGAATATATTACAGGCTCTTAACAAGAGAATAAAAGCGCATCAAACTGCAAAACTGCACTGTAGCTGGATTAAAAATGTAACTTGTGTCAGTGCGTAATTACGCATCAAACATGCACCTTATCTTACTTTTAGCCGTGTGCTGCTGGATCCCAGAGAAGAAGAAAAAGTAGGAGTCGGAGGTTATTCACGAAGAATGAATCTCTGTCTCTACAGGTCAAAACTTTTATACGTTCTCTGGGTGGTCACACCTTTCCACCCCCTCTGTTACTGACCAGTCTTATGCATGATTGACATAATGACAATCATGACTGGAGGCCTCCTCTCCCTCTTTGATCAAGTCATGTAGACGTGATTTGAACCTTCTTGACAACACCGGGTCTGATTTTTGGAAATGCGCACGGTCAGTGGGTTTAAACTGGTTTTGCTCTTTTGTTTGTCTGGTGGACGTGTGAATGGCTCCCAGGGATTAAAGTGAAAACAATGCAGAAAGCTGTGAGCTGTAGGAGACAGCTGGTTGAAAGTGTATTGATTTTTATTTAGGCTGATTTACTCAAACATTAAGGACATCATGTGGGCACTGTCCCACTGAACTATGTCTAAATGCATTTAGATGAGGTTTATAATTTCAAATGTCTGCAGTTTCCTTCACTTGTACTCGTTTTCCTTCAAATTCAGTTTTTATTAAATTAATATCAGACAAAATTATTAAGTGAAGGAACCACTTTAAGATGTGGGGGTATTTATGTTAGTTTAGGCAGTTTTAAAGTGATTTGGGTTTTTCTTAAAACATCTCCGGGAAATTCTTAATTTGCATGATGGCTTTTGTGTTTAATGAATGACAACATTAACCTTGATGAAGCCCTAATGAGGTCTCATGCGGAAAACCCCTGACTGATTAAAGACGTAATCAGTAATCAATCGCCCTGATAAGGCGAAACTGTCAAGTTTACCAACTAAAGGTAGGAATGCACCTGAAATACATCCACAGTTAGCAAGTCTTTTTTTTCCCACTTTCAGATTAATTTGAGAGGCTGTAAAGCTTTAATTTTTAAAATGATAAATTTAAAGCCTGAAACCTAACGCCTAAAAATGAGGGTCTCATCTTTTCCCCAAAACATTTAAAAAATAAAAATATTTACAACTTTTGAACGAGGATTTCAAAAACAACAAACACGCTACAGAATTTAATCCTTCACTTTTATTTACAGCAACGACAACAACAACAACAACTGCGGCTTGGGTAGCGATAAAAACAAACGTAGTAACACGAAAGGCAATGCACCGACGAGTCCCTGCGGCGGCTTTCTTCGCAGAAGCTACTGAGGATCTGCTGGGCCTGGCGTGGGAACGGCTTTAGCGGGACCTGCAAAACACAGCGAGAAAACACATTACATTACTTTTTATTCGAAGTAGTCTATCATGAAGTCAAGTTTTCAAATTACAACGATTTTAATAGATATATTAAATAAATATGATGCATTTTAACTGTGCTGCACCAAAAATGGAAATTTAGCTTACAGTGACCAGAATGCAGTGCAGGTCCCGGGGGGCCTCGTTGTCATCTATGTTCACCAGCTCTGTTAGCCGTCTCAAGTCTGTCGACCACATGATACTGACGTTCTTCTTGTAGCACATATCCTTTAGCTGGATTAGATTCATCTGTAACATAATGTCACCCTCTGTTTCCTTTTCACTGGCGAGGACGCACAGGAGGACTCTGTGCGGGTTTCTGCGGGAAACAGGACGACAGTAATTTCAGCATTACTACGTTGTTCTAATATTAGATCCACTGCTGCATTTAAACTGCATTTACACCTAAAAATTAAAATACTTACGATTTCATGTATTTATAGGACTCAATTACACCGATTCTGAGACAGTTCTGGTGATGAGCTTCGACGAGCAGCTCTTCCAAAGCCTGACCCACCATCTTCATCCTACAGATATGCAGGTTAGAAAAGTGCGCAAACTAAGACAAAAGAGCCCCAAAGTCCACAAATAACTACAGGAAAGACATAAAAATGAAAATACATCTTTAAAGTATGACCCAACATTATAAACTGATATAAAACCAAAAATGAGGTCAAATTTGAGCAAACTTATAATGTAGCAGGGGTGCGTAATTACGCATCACTGCAGAGATACATTGTAAGTTTTAATTTGGAAAATTGGGAATTAAGTTATTAGTGTAACGGAGTATAGTGATTAAAGAAATCAGATTCTATTACACACAACGCAGAATTGTAACACAAGCAAACTGTGAAAACAAAAACCGTGAAGTCTTACATCCACTGTTCGGTCATCTTGGATGTAGCAAAAGTGGAAAGAGAAAACTGAGCCAGCAGTGGATCAGCTCATTCATTTATACTCAGGTGGGGTGGGTTAGCCCACCTGAACACAGCAGGCGGTTTGAAGACAGACAGTTTTAAATGGTTCATAAAAAGTATTTGCACGTCGAGTCACGTGTGCGAACGCTTGGTACAAAATGCCAAAGTCCGATCATTCCGAAACCAAAAATGTTTTTAAAACGTTTTTAAAGAAAGAAAAACTGCAAGAAATGTAAAATTTAAATTCAGGATGTTTTGAAACAATAGCACCTCTTAATAATCCTGTGCAATTAGATGTGGTCGACCTAAGAAAATTTTTACACCAGGCCACCCAGCCCACGATTATTCTAATATTTATCGAAAATTGGAAAGTAAAAATAAAAAAATAAAAACTTTAATCGGGGTCTAAAAACGTGTCTGAACCTCCCCCTTACCCCCACTTTTCCTAAAAACCTGAACTGAACTTTCTACACATCAACACCAGGTCAACCCCCACCCTGCCGGTGGTGGGGTGTAACTGGGACAGTTGTTCTCTTGATTGTCTCTGCAGATCTCATTTCCCTTAGATTATTCAGGCAGCACTCTTGCTTTAAGATGAAGTATGTAGGAACTTAAACTCGAAATTGAAGATCTGCAGTTTCCATAATTGCATGAGTAAGATAAACAAATGTGTAATTAAATAAAGGAGTGTTTCATTTTTTCTCTCTTTGTTCACTTGTTGACTTCCTAATTTTTTTTTTAAATGGTTTGTGGTTTTCTTGATTAAACTTCAGGAGGTAATCATGATTTACAATAAAACACTCCAAGAGAAAGAAAAACCTTCTATGTTTAACATCATGTTTAAACATTTCTGTTTGGAGAATGAACTTAATCTAACCTTACAAGTATTCATATTTAGACTTCAAGAAAGTAATGTAAAACTCTTCACTTTTAACATTTGAAATGTATTTTTCTTTTTTGTATCTTTTTTTTTTTGACTTTTCCAAATGTTCACACTGAAACACACTCCTTATTAGCGATTGTTTTATTTTGTTTCTGCGTGAATAACAAATAGAAAGCTAAAGGCCTCGTGATCATATAGTGAATGGGGTCGATTAGAAAAAAAGGCTGGCCAAGTTCATAAACTAAAGAAAGTGTCAGACTGATTCACTGTTACTGGGATTCATCCGAGAGAACAATCAATGGTCACTGTCCACCCAGGGTCACGGATATCTAAGCGCTGATAAACGGATGATTACAAAATGGATTTCAACTCAGTGAAGGAAGATAATGCTCAAATCACAGTTGGGCAGGTTTGTGTTATTCCATTTAAAACATTCCGTTTTAATAGTTTCGATGTTATTTGTAGTCACTTTATTATAGTCATGTATGCCCATGAAATGATTAATTAAGTTCGGAGTTGGCATTCGAATAAAAATTTTGGAGAAAAATGTCAATTCAAATCCATTAATTTTTTAATGCGTTTGGATATTTTTGTGAACACAAGGTAACCCAAAGTCTAAAGTCTCCACTGTAGTAACCTTGGTCAATTTGTTAGCGTGAAATTTCCCGCAGACCTCTAAAAATGTAATGAATTAACGGGTATAACAAACATGCAGAATAGACACAAGTGCCTTGTAGCTCTGTAGTTCTGAATATCGACCCTCGGAAATGCTCAAGATAAAAAGCAAGGTTTAAACTTGAACATATCTGGATGCATGCTCAGTCATCCGGGTAAAGAAATCCCAGAAAGTTGATTATATTCATCTGGATGTGGCGTTTTCAGTGAAAACGTTTACTCACTCATCCCAGCGACTTCTTCAGTCTCAGCCTAAATGAAAACTCCACGTCCGGATGAATAGAATCAACTTTCTGGGACACTTGTTCCTGCAAATATTTGTTTTATTGTGTTTTTCAAGAAAGATCGACACAAAGCCCAGTTTGAGGGGCAATCACCCTTTGGACTTTGTATACATATATTAAAAAAGAAAATCTGTTCGCCCCTTTCCATCAGAAATCAATCTGTCTTAGGTGAGAATATCAACTTTTTTTTTATCATCATTACAAATAATGTTTGTTTGTTTCGTTTTTCTTTTGCTCGTTTATTTGTTTTAATTTTCCACCTCTGCTTCTCCCTCAAAACTTTCTCTTTCTGTCTGACCTCGACTCCTGTTGAGGTCATGCCCGCAAACTACAATGGGACACTCCCGGGATCTTTCCATTTGAAAAGCTTCTCCATTTGTTGCTAAATGAGGCCCATTAGCGAGCATTCAACCTGTGATCAAAACCAAAATAAGAGCCTGATGAAGAGAATACGTTCATTGGCATTAACGGAACCGATTAGCTTAACAAAAGAAAGGGCGAGGAGCATCGGACTCTAGGACTTAAACGACTAAGAAGAAAAGATAGAATAACCCAGTTTGGGAGACGTAGAAACATTTGCCTTCCTTTGAATATAATACTAGATTACGAAAGTAAGTCATGCTATAAAGAATGCATCAGCTGAGACAGCTTCTGTGCAGTTGGTTTCTGAAATTGGCTTAAATTTTCCTAATAGCTTGGACTTTTGTACAACCCGAATTTTTATCTTTCAGTTTATGTCTATGTAAGCCCTGCAATAAGAAAGACCAAAGGAGGATGGGGTTCTAGTAAGCAGTGCAGAATCTGGACCGTGACTCTTATCAGAACAGGAAGTTTGAACCCAAAACCCTCAAATCACTAGTGCTAACCATTACAACGCCACAGTCGCAGGGCAAATGCTTAGTTTTCTTAGGCCAACATATTAAAAAAACATATTGGTGAAACACTGCCATCTTACGGTGGGTTTTATTGTTACATTTGGCAAAGTGAACGTATTTGTTTTATCTATCTATCTATCTATCTATCTATCTATCTATCTATCTATCTATCTATCTATCTATCTATCTATCTATCTATCTATCTATCTGTTTTTTTGTGTTTTGGGAAGTTCTGTGACAACTGAAATTTAATATTTTTATCATTCAACCTCGTGAATTCATGATTGTCAAAAGGTTAAAAGAGGTGTAGAGCTGAATGAGTGAAAATTCACATAACATGTCCCAAAGGTAACATGTAGAAAGAAATCAGGAGAGGTTCACTGAGAGTAACTGTGACTGGTCAAATGGTTAATACAGTCAGCTGAACATCAGGGTTGTGGTTTTCAACTTGATCAGTTTTTCTGATTCTTTTAATGAAGACGGTCTCATCTGGTGAGCTCTGATACTGTCATGATCCCATAGTCATGAATTAGTGGCACAAACAAATTAAAGCCCAGAAACATCATTGTCTCTGAAGTGCTGCAGATGCAATCGAGGGATAAATTCTTGTTAATTTAAACAAACCTTATTTTCCCAAAAAAACGAGTGGAAACACATTGTTAGTATATCATAACTAATTATTATTGTGAACAGATCTGTATTTAAAAGTGAAAAGGTGTTTAAATGTATAAACAGTGAGCAAATTAAAAGAAAATTTTTTTTCCCCCTGCTTTTATTCCAGTTTGTTTTTTAGACTACCATAACCTGTATGACTGAGAACCTACACAGACATTACTCTGTTATACTGTGCGCTTTGTTGTCATTAAAATAAACAGTAAATATCCTGGTAATGACATTTCTGGAAATAATAAATTCAATGAGAATTTGAAGAACAGAAATGCTTTTTCTTTTCTTTTTTTCAATGTGGGAGACTTGTTGAGGCCTTTTTTCCCCATTTATTTATATTTGCTCCTCATCTTTGGATAATTTCTAATAAAGCTAGTATCTTGAATAGTACAGTGTAATTGGATCATAAGTAGGTGAGAATTTTGGATGCTTTATAACAAACATTGCACTTATAGTAGTATTGTAGAATTACTAATATTATACTTGAAATAATGAAAATACTGTACCCTTAGCACCTTATTTAACATCAAAGTTACGCTATGTTTTATTTACCTTCACCTGTTCGATTGCTCTGATGAAAGGTGTTGTCCTCATGGTTTACCTTTGTTCCACTGTTTCATGGATATTTCAATCTTATGGAGAAATATCATATTTAAAGTGCATACCTGTAGTAAGGTTATTGGTGAGCCCTAATATAAATCCTATGTTACAGCCTTCACAGTCACCGGATCTCAACTAAAGCTCATAAACAATTAAACAGAAAAAGAGACTTTGCATTAAACCCAAATTTGCCAATTACTGCTTGTTTATTGAGGGAATTCTGAAGTGTAAAATCTGAATACAAATACACAGACAATGAAAAATGCACGTTTTCTATACTAATCTTATCCATAAAGTAACACATCCTTGTTTGCTTAGTAGAAATTGTAATGCTTTCTTTCATTTTATACTGTTTTCTTCCATAAACATCGAAATATAACAATGAATATAATACTTTAATGTATTTAACTGATATCTATTTCTGTAAAAAAAAAAAACTGTAAGAAAAGACTATAAAATATATATTTAATAAAAACATACCATTATTATGTATACATGTAAAGTGTGAATCCTTAGATCGGACCACCAGGTGGCGCAGTAACACCAGAAAAATCTGTTCATACAGCAACGCCAAGAGATTTTCGGCTATTTTCAGTGGACAAGTGCTAAATCAGTTAAGTGCATACAATGTAAGCGACAAAACATAATATTTCATTGTTTATTAGACAGCTTGCCTTTGATAATCCTTAATCTATGGGGATGTTTTTAATAAATGGTTTTTAAACTGTTTAGCCGTGCAACATGTGCACACAGCGTCTTTAATATTTGCACAGATTGCACGCGGATTTTTATACATTTTAAATTAATTGCTACACATAGTAAAGTGAAGCCCGTAAATAGTTTCATTTTCTATTTTATTTACCGTGAAAGTTCAGAACCTGGAACTCCCCAAAAACAAAACAAACCATCAAACCCCCTAAAAATGTTTTTCACTAAACCTCCTCTTTAGGAATTCCCAATATTTCCCCAAAGACCAGGGTTGCCTCTCGCTCTGCACGTGACCGAAACGGTTGTTGCAGGGTGCTGTTCCAACGTGCCTTCTCTGAGGATTTCGCCGCTGACAGAAGATGCATTATTGGGCCGCTGGAGGGAGTCTGCGACCTTGTAATGCGAAAAGAGTTCATATCAGGCTCGGTGAGGTGGACCTGATCACACAGGGCCACCGATCAGACGTGTGACAACTCTGCGTGTGATGTTAAAAATGCATGTGACAGAAAAAGGGAACCTGCATTCATAAATGTGAAATACGAAGGTTATAACTAAGTTTTGAATGTTGTTGTAACATACTTTTGCACACTGCTGTTGCAGGCTTCAGCAGATTAACAGTTCTGATCCTATATCTAAGGACAATTTTTATCCCTGTTGGAGGCTCGTGGTGCAGGAGCTAAAGCTTCCAGAACAAAACGTGCTCTGCAGCTGAAATAGCGCCTTAAATGGTTAGCAAGGGAAAAAAAGATATGTTTGATATAAAAGAGAAACATCTCGTCTGTCATCTGAGATTCCCGTGAATTTCGTCTCGTGCTTATCAGACAGCGCCTTTTCCCATTTCTTATAACCTTGCTCTTGCACAACGCCGTTACACAAGTCCGCTCAGCGCGTGCTCGCACACGGGGCTGGTCAGCTGCTCCAGCTTCCTTTTTTATAACATAATTGGAAATTATTTGAATTTCATTTTGTATCCGAGGTTGTCCAGGTGTAATTTGGGGG